>CABHPQ010000479.1:0-23446 GCA_902168405.1 Peromyscus aztecus
AAAACTTCATGAGTATTCTAAAAGTCACTGAACTGTGTATGTTTCAAATTTGAAAAGTATGGAATGTGAATTCATATTATTTAAAATTTTTAGATGTGTTTATTGTATTTTATGTATATGAGTGTTTTGCCTGCATGTGTGTCTGTGTACCAAGTACATGTCTGGTACCTGCAGAGGCCAGAAGAGGGTGTCTGATTCCCTGGAAATGGAGTTATAGCTGTTTGTGAGCTACTGTGTGGGTTCTGGGAACTGAATCTTGATCCTCTGCAAGAACACCAAGTGCTCTCAATCACCAAGCCGACTCTCCAGCTCCCTATATGCCATTTTAAAAAAAAGACAAATTAGTTCAAAGTTCCATAGACAGAAGAGGATTGCTCTGGGAACTCAACACCTAAAACTACTTCTATCTGAGGTTGAAAACTATGGCAGAGGGCCCTGTAGCATCCTTGAGGCTGGAGTCCAGAGGTCTTGGTTCTGTTAGTCTTACAACAGTCCTGCCTGCCACAGTTATAGATGTCTTTCTTAGTTATCTTCAGAGCAACATCTTTTTGTCATTCCGAGGCCCTTACAGGAAACCACTAGAATCTTCCCCATACTCCTGCCCTCCCTCTCCCTCCAATGCTCTACCTTTCTGGCCTTATTGCCTTCCTATCCTGCCTCTCCCAACTCCTGACACCTGCTGGTCCACCTCCACCACTCTTCAGATCTAGCACAAGCTGTTCAGTGTATCTGAGAGGACACTTCACCCTTGTTGGCCCAGGCAAAGGTTGGCAGAGGTCACGACAGCCCACTAATATTGTGTGGCTCACAAAACCCGGTATCCCAGGGGTGCCTTGACTTTCCCCTGCCCTCCAAACCTTTTTTTTTTTTTTTTTTTAGTCACTTTTTTAATCCCAATCCAGTCCTGGAAGGTTGGAGTTCTGTGAGTCCACTGTGCTGGTGTTTGTCCTGGGGTAGCTGGGAAAGACTGATGCTTCACATCCATCTCAGTCCCTATCCAGGAAGAAGAGACCAGGAGATCTAGATTTGCTGAGCTCTGGCCACTCTGCTTCTCCTAGAGGCAATGTTACCTGAGCACATTGTTCATTTGGTACAGCATCTGTGCTTCTGATGCACTTTCTCCTCTTAGAGTAGCCCTGCTAGGGAAGAGGAGGGAAGGAGAGGACACAGGACTTACAGATCACCTGAGTTGTCCTGGGTGCCCTCGACTACAGTAGTAATCTTTCCACCAACCCTCCTAATTCCGTGATGCAATTTTTATTTTTCCACCCTGAGCAAACCTAGGCACTGAATGCTGGGAAAAGGCAGCCTGGACTCCAATGCTGCTTTCAGACCCCACTTATCACAAGGTACTTCCTCAATGCCAATACTGACTCTCGCCTTGGTCTAGGTGAGCTCCGACCCTTCTCTCTAGGCCTCCTGAGGTCACCTGGCAATCATGCTCCCTCAGCACCAGCTCCTTCTTGCCTGCAGAATAAAGAAGTACCTCCAATTAAAAGGGGAGCAGCTGGAACTGAGGCTGGGGGAGGAGGGAAGGAAGGGGAGGCCCCAGAGGGAGTCCTCTTTGGATCCCACACAGCTTCCTGTGGGAGAGACCCCTGGGCCAGGGGTTGTCCTTTGGCTCAGGGATATGAGTGGTAGCTTAATTACTTTGTGTTTGAGGGACTGTGTGGGAAAGTTGAGTGTGAAAGTATAACAGTGAGGACTGGGCGGCATGTGCAGATGTCCTGGGCATGTCTTTAAGGGGTAATTTAAAATGTTTTCTCCCATGAATATTTATGGTCTGTGATGGATCAGGCGCTGGGTCATATCGAGATGGCACCACAAGTGAAGCCTTGGCAAGATGGTTGGGAGAGAAGGCGGGAGGCTGGGTTATTTCTGCAGCTGTACTGCCCCTAAGGAGATGTGTGGCAGTGAGCGTGTAAGTGCTGTGAGTTTGCTAGGACAGAATTGATGTGCATCTGTCTCCACAACTGTCCTGTGTGATGTGCACACGTGTGTAAACGAATGCATGCAGCAATGACGTCAAGTGTGTGTCTGTGGGAGAGCCGTCTTATCTTCTAGTGTGGTTGTCAGACACGGCCACATCTGGGCCTAGGGTGGAAGAGAGAGAGAGAGAGAGAGAGAGAGAGAGAGAGAGAGAGAGGGAAAACCAGAGAAAGAGAAGTGCTGAGAGGCGTGTAAAGGGATGTGTAACACGGTGGGGCCATTGGGGTCTGCATCCTAGAGGTATCCCCTTTACCTGGCTCATCGACCTCAGAAAAGAGGCCAGGAAATGTCCCCTCCAGCAGACAGGAGCTGTCAGTGATTTGGGGACTCAAAGACAGAGAAGGGTACTCTGACTTGGGGGGGTTGGGGTGGGTGGCAGCCTCTAGTTCCTAGATTGGAAGGAAAAGGAGAGTGAGCGGGACAGACTGCTGCAGACTGCTGCAGCCGCAATGCCATGATTCTTCCTCAGGGCTGGGGGGATTTCAGGCCAGCCCCCCCCCTCGTCACAATCCCCACTCAATCCTGAGAGACTAGCAGCCTGTCCAATATAAGGACTCACACATACATTTTCCCATCAGACGAGGGACCTTGAATGAGCAGAGGACAAAGGGATGGTGGATAGACAGGTACCTCCTTGGTCACTAGGTTACAACTCAGTTGTCACCTGAAATTAGGGTAATTTTCTCTTCCCACTAGGCCCATCAAAGCTGGGCAGGTAGGTCTCTTTGGAATAGGGTCCTTCCTTAGGACGCCATTCACTCTCGGCATCAAACTAAAGCCTCCTGCCTTTCCCTGACAAACTTCTTCCCAAGAGAATCTATGTAAAAAACACTTTGAACTAGGAAATCTTTGATGCTAAGTCTCCTCCCAGGATGCCAGAACCCCAGAAAGGATGAGGTTGTGTATGGTCTGAGGACAGACTTCTTTGGCTCTGTCTTGCATAGCATAGGCTCCCCTGTGAGAGTTCAGCTTGCCACCATTGAACTCAGAAGGGAAGTTCAGCCTTGGATCCAAGATCAACTTTTCCCACCCCAAGCATCCACTCTATTAGCCATGTGAGTCTGCAGGGTGGTGTTTACACAGCATCTGGGGTTGGATCCCAGGATAAAATGTGGAAGAAGGGGAAGAGTCCTTAGGGAGCGCCAGCCAGGTGCTGGCACACCTTCCGAGGGCCAGCATCATCCTGTAGGAGCATCATCAATCTATTCCCTGTGACACAAGGGGCTAGCAAGCTTCCTTTGCTTACCTTCCTCAAGTGTGAAACTTCCCAGCAAGGATTGGACAAGGTTTCATGCTGATCCACGACCCTGACCTCTTCTACGCAGAGTAACACAGATTCTTTATTTCTTCAGTCTATCCGAGAGCAAGGATAGCACTTGTGAGTCACAGTTGAGGGGCTGAGGGGAGAGTGGATGGATACTTGCAGATCTGGAAAACCTGACTTCCTCAGGAGAGTCCAGGGAGGTACCAGAGAGGTGGAGTTAGGAGTCTGGAGGTTGCCCCTGAAGATCTGACCGTGTGGGCAGATCTAGTGGTCCCCAGGCCACTCCAGACATAGTTTGCAGATTGGGAGCCATGGCTGACTGAGGGGCTGACTGGCTGGCTGTGCTTGGAGTAGAAAACTGAGAAAGCTGGCCAGGCCCCCACTGCAGGATAAAGTGGCTAGAGTCTGGCACATCCAGGAAGCAGCCTCCAGTTTAAGAGCTGAGCTGGAGTTTGGGTTTGAAATGAGTTCTCTAAGCCCCTTCTCCAGCAGAAAAGTACTGAGGAGTAGACAGGCAAGGGACTGGTGCTCTCGGTGGTTAGTTGGTGGGGTAATATGTTCCACACAGTGCGACTGCACAGGCAGCCACAGTTTATACACACACGGCAAAACACAGATTGGATTCAAACGACCGAAGCTTCAAGTTGGCACCCTCCTATGTGCAGACACACACAGACCCACTTACACCCCCACACAAGTGTGCAGATAGTCCTTCCAGTGTGCACATCCAGATGTTCACAAAGATTTTTTGGTTTCTGCTTTTGAGACAGAGTCTCACTAGCCAAGCTAGCCTCAAACTCACAGTAGTTCTCCGGCCTCAGCATCCCAAGTGCTGGGATTACAGAAGTGAATCACACCACTCAGACACTTTTTCCTTTGGGTCCATGCACGGGTGCCTGCAGGTGCACTCCACTGCACCCTTTCAGTTCAGACCAGAACAAAACTAAACCAAGACCGCTCCATCCGCACGCCCTTGTGTGGGTCACTGCATTCAGGCGCACCCGCACGATAGATGATGCACACCGATAGATGCACACCGCAACACTCCTGCAGACCTGCAGGTACTGGCAGTTCCGCAAAGACCTTCCAGCTAAGATTCATAAAAACAAAACAAAACAGACAGACAGACGGACAGACATCCCACCTTTCCTCAGCGATCTCACTCAAAAAACTTCACGTTGAACGCATATACAATTATGGCTCTCCCAACTTTCGGGGGAAGGCCAAGGTCGCCCGGGAGAGACAGGAGGAGGACCGAAGCGGGGTGAGCCGCAGGTGCCAGAAGTGGGGTGGGGGAGCCCAGGGGGAGGGACCGAATCCATATGCATGGGCTCTGAGCACAAAGAGCAGCTGCGGGGAGCCGGAGCCCCGCGGGCCCAGAGTTACAAGGAAGGGCTGGCCGCACAGCTAATTGAATTAGGTTGGCCTAGCCTTGCCACCCGCACGACACCCGTGCGTCAGCTCTGCCACCCGTCCCAGCCGCCGCAGGCGCTCGTAGGGTACCGAGGGGACCGATTGAAGGAAGGAGGCACAGCCGCCTGAGCCCTGGCCCGAGGCGGCCTCTCCCCCCGGAAATAATCCCATTGTCCCGCAGGCTGTGTGCAGCACTAGGCGCCAGGGATCCCCAACTGGACTGTGACTCTGTGATTAATGGGACTGTGGTGAGGGAGCTGACGCACGGGGGGGGGGGGGGTTGGCCCTCCTTCGCACACCCTTGTCTGGGGCTTCTGTAACGGTTCCGGAGGTCCCCATCTAGGATCTAGGGCCGCAGGAGACGGGAGAAGCAGGCGACTGACAGTCATTGGACCAAGGGAGTACCTTAACGAGTGTCGTTTGTGTGAGCGTGTGGAGGGCTGGCATCAGTGCTCAGCCGGCTGCTAGCTTTACAAGTTCTGTGTGTTCCTTTGAGAGGTCTCCCAGGGAGCTGGGAGAGGACCCTACCGAGGTAGAAGAGGGTCAGAACCCAAGACCCAGGAACTGTAGATAGCGAGGCACTTCGGGCTCTGTAGGAGATAAGGGGGCTCCACTCGAGCTCAACACCAAGAAGCTGGGCACTGCCCTGAGTCAACTACTTCTCAAGTCAGTCCACTATGACCAGCGCTTCTTCCAGTCCATACCAGCAAGCAACTGACAACAAGTACTGCGTTGTTCCTCCGCCCCCTCCGCCCCATTTTGAGTTGCTCAATTGGTTCCTTACCAGAGCATCTTCTGTACCAAGGCTATTTTCCGTACTAGCCACTCTTTGAGGTTGGGAAGTAATGTCCCTGTGTCTGCCAGCTCCTGGACTTCAAATGCCTGTGTGCCAACTATGGTCCTCAACAGTGTGTCCTCAACTAACACTCACCCACAAGTGCTCTTGATACTAACAAGAGAAACTCCCCTGGTGGTGACCTTCACTCAGGAGCAGCAGAGAGGAGTGTATTGAGTGCAATGGGTGAAACTTACTGTAGAAGCAGGAGACTGGGGAGTATGTTCTTTGAGTGTCCTAGGAAGTTAGGAGGGGGATTCTAGCAGGGTAGGAGATGGCTACCACTCAGCGCCCCCTCCGCCCCCCATCGTGGACTTCAGTGAGCTTTGGAGATCATCCCAGTGGCCAAAACTGTTCTGGAAGCAGACTCTCATGCCTCTGCTCTCCACCTGCTGTGACCTTTCCCACCTGCAGGGGCTCACCCCTCTCAGCTCTGCAGAACCCATGGTACATGCAGTCAAAATCCTCCTCGCACTTCCCTGTTCAGTTCTGGAGTACATTTACGTCCAGGGAGAAAGAACTATGGACCAGAATAGGAGGCAAAACCCAAACCCTGTACCCAAGAGAAAACTTGAAGCATCTAAAATCATTGCTTTTGGTCTGTCAAGATCCAAAACCATAGCCAAGCGGTGGTGGCGCACGCCTTTAATCCCAGCACTCGGGAGGCAGAGCCAGGCAGATCTTTGTGAGTTCGAGGCCAGCCTGGTCTACAGAGCGAGCTCCAGGAAAGGCGCAAAGCTCTGTCTCGAAACCCCCCCCCCAAAAAAAAAAGATCCAAAACCTGGGAGGAATAAGGCAATGTTGAAAAATGGCCACTGTCTCTTCCTGCAACCCCAGACTGCTACCCAAGGTCCGAGGAAGGTTGAGAAGGAAACTCTAGGCTGGCACCAAGCCAGCAGGGTCACTCAGAGCCCATGAGAGCCCAACTGCCCAAACTGGCAAGCCGCTGGCCAGGACTTTTCAGTCCACATGGTATTTCCCTGGATTTTTACGGCAGGGCTGAGATGAGCAGTGACATTCCCTTCTCCCCTTTCATAAATATTGCATCTTCCCAATGCAATTACAGGAGACTGAACGGCATGAGCATTTACTAAATAAGATTATGGGGTAATGCTAATGCAGTTTATGTCTGCGCCCTGACACCAGACAAACTCCCTATTAATAACCTCTCAATGAGGTACAGGGCTCCAACTGTAGAGCCCACAGATCTAGGACTGCCTGCTCACTAGGGTCCATGCCATTATTGCCTCTTACCAGGGGCTTGGAGGACCAGTTGACCTGGGCGTCTGTCTCTCTAGATCTCTTAATCCAGAATAGGCCCCTTCCAGGAGGCGGCTTTTGAAAGAGAGAAGCTGCCTCCATCCCTCCACTTTCTTGTTATTTTCTGTTTCTACGCCCTCGAGTCCTAGCTAGTGCTCCACCCTCCTTCCCTAGTCCACACTGCTTCAAATGCACATCCTTCCTCTCCAGAAGGCTGTGCAGGACCAACCTTTCCTCCTTTAGGATGTGCATTTACTAATCTTCATCATCCACAGATGAGAAGCCAAAGCCTGTGCTTTTTTGCCCCATCATAGTTTCGCCCCAATCAGGTGTCCAGTTAGCCATGATGTAACTTATATAATCGCTCACACCTTTCCCCTCCGTTCCTTGCATAGGAAGCCCTCCCAACCCCACATCCAAAAAAAAAAAAAGGAAATTCTCACTACTTCACAAGCCAGTTCAGAGTCCTGCCTCCCCTAACCCTCTCCAGGCATCACTCATGAGCCTTATTATAGGTAGCCAAAGCACACAGGTTTTTAAAAAGAAAAAAAAAAGACTCTGGTGAGGGGTCCTGGAGCTGGAGGACCTGAGGTGGAATCCCAGCCACATCGTTTCTCATAAGTGTGAATGTGAATGGATCAATGAGCTCCTCTGGCCTTTGCTTGTCTAATGTATTAAGGAGCCGCAGCATCAAGCCATTTTCAGAAGGAACAGAGAAATCAAACACTAAGAGCTTCCTGCTCTATTGTGTGTATCTCAGCTCTACCGTCTCTCTCATTATTGCACTGGCATTTATGCAAAACATTTGCCACTGCTACAGATCTGGGACTCTTGCAGACTAAATGCAGAGCAGCCCTCAGACATACCAGGTGCCTTTCTTGACACCCCCCCCCCCAAACCCCTCTGCTTGAAGCCTCCGTTGAGTTCCATGGATAGGACATGGCAGCCGCTGCAAAGACATGATAGGACAAGACAAAGGATGTCTGTGCCTCTCCAAGGCCAAGAGAGACCCCTGCCTCACACATTGCCCTGGTGCAGGGTGGTCGTTAACATTTAACAGAACTTTCCTGCCTAAGGACCTCTGCAGTGAGGAACTAAGAAGGGATTGGGAGCATGCAGTCTCAGCAAAAACTACCCCCCCCCCCGCCCCCGCCGCCCCAGAAGCTCCACTCTCCTTTCTTCTCTGCATCCCTCTGAAGTCAGCGAAACCTTCAAACCTTGGAAACCTTTGAGCAGCTTCTGGGAGCAGAAAGATAATGAGACGAAAGATAGGAGACACTGGAAAGAAAGCCAAGAGCTTCCTAGAGTCCAAATTACCAATGCCAAACTCTCTTCGGTCTAGAGAGGTCATAGGCTTGGTGGGACCACCTGGGGCCCAGGACCTGTGGAATTGGAGGGCATGGAATACTTTACCAAGTTCTCCAATCCCTTGCTCTTGAAACTGAGGCTAGACCCTTCCAAGCAGCACATACTGATCCCCAACTCCCACTTACCATGCTTGTCCTGGGCTGCCGCAGATTTTGTTGAGTGCTACACACCAGTCTGAATCGCTGAGTGTTTCTGACTTGCCAAAACCTCCCTCTTAGTTATGAAACATCAGACCTGATTCTCTCCTGTGTTTTGCTTTCTGTTCCACCTCACCTGTCCAGTTCCTCTTTCAAGTCTTTTCTTAATGCTCTGGGTTTAGAATTTCTTTTTCTTTTTTCTTTTTCTTTCTTTCTTTCTTTCTTTCTTTCTTTCTTTCTTTCTTTCTTTTTAGACAGGGTCTCTCTGTATAGTCCTGGCTGTCCTAGAACTCACTCTGTAGACCAGGCTGGCCTTGAACTCACAGAGATCCTCCTGCCTCTGCCTCCTGAGTGCTGGGATTAAAGGCATGCACCACCACCGCCCGGGTAGAAAATCTTTCTAAGCAGCCTTTTTGTTCAGCTTCTACATAAAATGCACAAATTTCACACACAAACTTGGGGGGCCAGACTGATGCCCCACTCCCCCAAACAGATACATAAACTCTTTGTTTTTTGACTTTAGCTGTACAAACATCTTTGTGGTGCCAGGGATTGTGCAGTCTAGGCATGTATGAGCTGAATTATATCCCCAGCCCACACAAATGTGCATCTATACTGTATGTGTCCCCACAAAAAAGCGTGCTTTCAATGTGCACATGGCCACACAATGTGCGTGTGCACACAAAGGATGCTCACACAAATACACAACCCATCGACTTGCCAGTCACAGTTTCTGAAGCTGATGTACTCAGCAGAACCCCCACCCCAGAGTTTGCTAGAGCTGAGGAGAGTGTCTTCTCTTGTTCTTGGTGGGAATCCATAACACTATGTGTGCTCAGGGGATTTGGGGCTTGTTCAGCTGTATGCTGGGATTGGGAAAAGCCACTCCCCAGAAGGTACCTGAGCTGTGAGTCAGGCATTCCACAGGACCTGGAGAAATAGGAAACACAAAACTGAGTTGAGGGGTGTGGTCTCTTTGTTGGAATAAGAACCTATCCATGCCTGCTTTGGTAAACTAACTGAAGATCCTCTGATAGGAAGTAGGAACTCAGTGGGCAGGTACCAAAGGGGTGTCGACTTTGAGACGGTAGAGGAGGGAGCTATTCAGGCCTCTCTCAAGGAGTGGCCCTCAGTTCCAGAAAGTAAATGATAGTTAATGCTTTGTATGGTGATCATAGTCCTGATAAAGCCAGGCTGACTGCAGCCAGGAAAAGCAGCTGAGCTAAACCAAATGACTTTGTTTTCATATTTGTGTAATTTAGGAAAACTATCAGGACAAAGAAAAATGCACTAAGGTAAAGAATGAAGCCACAGGGGTCCAGAAAGGAGCCAAGTGTGAAGAGAAAGACCAAGAACACTGATGCTTAATGGACAGATTAAATTCTCTGCTTCTCCACAAGCAGTGTGGTCTTGGGTAACACCCTGAAACCGTTCTGATAATTGGTTTTCTCCTCTATCAAATGGAAATGTGAATCTGCCTTGTATGGTTACGGTAAAGATTAAGAACTGAGCGGACTGGGGAGACGGCTCGGCTCGGCAGTCAAGAGCACGTGTATGGCACTGAGTTCAGTTTCCCAGCACCACATGGTGTATCACTTCTGTAACTCCAGTTCCAGGGGCTCCAACACCCTCTTCTGACCTCTGTGGGCACCAGAACACATGTGGTGTACACATGTGCAGGCGTACAGTCATACACATAAAACAAAAATAAACCTAAAAAGAGAGAGATAAGGATATGTAAAAGCGCTTAACCGAGTGTTAGGGTGAGTGCATATGATAAAGAAGTAACTGGAAAGCGAGTGTAATGTCTCAAACCCAAGACTTGAAGCTTTAAATTTTCTTCCTTGGGACTGAGGCTGCTGGAACCAAGACAGGATCCAGAAAAGGGAACTACATGCAGAAGGTCTGTCCTCATTCAGGGGAATACTGCCCAGAGGTTGAGAATTGAATTCCATGATGTCCCCAGTTGGTAGCCTACAAGCTGTGTGACAGCCAGTAAATTCCTCCACAGCTCAGCTTCCTCATCGTTAGAGTGGATTTGATAGTAAAAGGATCTTCCCTTTGAACTTACTATAAAAGGGAAGTGACTTAATGTTCATAACATGTGTAGAATAATACCTGTCATGTAATAGGCGCTACACAAATGGATACTAAAGAAACCAACTGGGTGGTGGTGTACGCCTTTAATCTCAGCATTTGGGAAGCAGAGGCAGGTGGATCTCTGAGTTCGAGGCCAGCCTGGCCTATAGAGCAAGTTCCAGGATAACTAGGGCTACACAGAGAAACTCTGTATCCAAAAACAAACAGACAAAACCCAAAGAAATCAGAACATAGCCAGGCTCCTGGACGAATGAGGAAGTGCCTAAGAGTGACTCCAGGGCACCCTCAGGTGGGGAGCAAAGAGGGCAGCGGCCTCCAGCAGGGAGAGACTCTTTTTGTCGCCTACTGCTGTGGTTTGTTTACCTTAGGAACAAAACACCCATTTAGTCTGCAAGCTGCTCAGGGGCTTGTGAAGGGAAAGGCTGTATTCTTCCTGTGCTGTTGCTGGTGAATCAGCCCCAACCTCCCTGGGTTATGTAAGAAAAACCACGACACTGTTCGTATCCTTTGATCAGATAATCCCACTTTTGGAACCATATCCTAAGGAAATAAAAAAGTAATTTGTTCGAAGATTTTTATACCAGCGCTAATCATAATCGCTCAACCCTGGAAGTAATCCAAATAGCCAACACTAGGGAAGTGGTTAAGCCAGCAAAGGAACATCCACAAGAAGGTCTACTACACAACCATCAAAATGACGATATAGGGCCGTTGAAATGGCTCAGGAGGTAAAGGTGCTTGCTGCCAAGCCTGATGACCCAAGTTCAATCCCTGGGACCCACATGGTAGAAGGAAAGAACTCACTCCTGAAGTTTTCCTCTGACCGCCACAAGCATGTGCATGCGCACACAACTAATGTATACACTTTGCTTGTTAGTTTGTTTTTGTTTTTTTGAGACAGGATTTCTCTGGGTTGCCCTGGCTGTGCTGAAACTTGCTCTGTAGACCAAGCTGACTTCAAACTCAGAGATCCACATGCCTCTGTCCTTCGAGTGCTGGGGTTAAAGGTTATAAAGTAGACATTTAAAGCATGACACAGAGGTCTGGAGAGACAGTTCAGCCATTAAAGTCTAGGCTCACAACCAAAGCGATAAATCATGGCACAGAACAGAGTTTAGACATGGACGTAATCACCAAGAACTTGGCATAGGCAGCAGAAAATGAAGGCGGGAGAGGTTTGCGGAATGGTGTTGGCAAGTTTGTCACTTAAAGTTGAGTATAGGTTACTTTATATCATGTAAAATAAATGCAAGCCAATTCAAGAACTAAAATGGCGGGGCTGGCAGTGTGGCTCAGCAGGTAAAGGCCTTTAGCACCAAAGCCTGAGGACCTGAGCTCAGTTCCCGGGACCCACATGGTGAAAAGCAGGAACTGTCTCCTGTAAGCTGTCCTCTGGCCTCTGCATTGTGTGCTGTGACACACAAACACCCACAAAGAGATAAAGTGTTATAAAAAAATTTTTTTAAAAGAATAACAGCTGTGGGGAGGCAAGTAGGAGGTATGTGTAAACACAATGCAATGTAAAATTTCAAACCTTATCAGTCTGGCCTCAGAGTTCGGCTTAATGATACAACATGTGCTTAGTATGTTCAAGACCATGGGTTCAATCTCCAGCACACGCAAAAATACAAAAGTGGAAAACATGTATATTCTTTTTTAAGACAGTTTCATTTAGTCTATGCTGGCTTCCAACTTGCTATATGGTGGAGAATGAGCTTGACCTTCTAACCCTCTTGCCTTCATCTCCAAAGTTCTGAGGTTCTAGGCACACAGCACTGTGTCCATTATACACAGTGCTGGGGGCAGACCCAGGCCTGTGCACACTGAGCAAGCGCTCTACCACCTGATCTACAGCCCCAGACAGAAAACTGTATGGTCTTAACTAACCACACAAGCACACATCAGAAAATACCTTAGCTGATTTTATTTTATTTTCACAGTGCGGGGAGCCAAAACCAGGATCTTGTGTATACTAGGCAAACACTGTACCATTGAACTAAATCCCCAGCCCAAAGCCCAAGTCTCAACTTTGATAAGGATCAAGGGATGAAAAATGATTGATATAAACAGTTGGCATTTCAGATGCATGGCCTTTTTGGTTGTTGCAAAGACAGAAGGTTAACAAGATGGGTAAAGGAGAAGGCTGTGAAGACTTCTGCCTTTCTGCTTGGTGCTGCTTGTGGGAGGGAGCAGGGGTGCAAGAGGGGGGCTGATTTTGAGATCCTGAACATCAAGCTGTGGCTCTTCACCCCTCCCCGACTTCTGACCCAGCTTCTGAACTTTGCTTTCCCCGTCCCTGAACCAGACTCAGATGCCTGCTGGCTGCCTAGAAGCCAGGATGTTTGGGTGGGTTCTAATCCCAACCTCCTTAAAAACTAGTGACCTTGGACCAGTAGCTTAGCAGCCTCTCTTGATCTCAGTTTTCTCACTTGTAAAGTGTGGGCAACATGGTGTTTTCATATAGAGCTACTGTGAAGTCAATTCACGGAAAGCCCACGCACGGGCTAATGTCTGTGGAGAAACTTCCCAGGAAAGCTTATGTTGTGAGTCAGGGCTGAGGGACCTCTAAGAGAGGAAGCAGAAAATGGAGTTTGATCTTCTTGATGCCCGTGGCGTCCTCGTCTGTGGTTGACTTTCAAGTTGAGCCCACCTGCCTTTCCCCTTCATCTCAGCTGACGAGACAAGAGAGACTTGGCCAAGAGGGGGGGCTTTTGGTATAGGCCAAGAATCCTGTGCTGACACACAGGCTTCAGCTGCCTAGATTCCCCTCCCCTCCGTGGGACTCAGCTCTTCCCTTCAGGGACAAAGACCAAGATGAGTCACCATCAGTGAATTCAGGGAAAGTGGGCTTTGTGCTTGAGGGTGGAGGAGGGCCTGACTCTGGCCCCTTGGCTGGGGGCCACTCCTCACTGGACAGACCAGCTCTGGAGCAGTGCCCTAACCCAGGGCTTTCTCCAGCTATGGCAGCCTCCATAAGCCTCCTGCCCCAAATCTGCAAGCACCCAGGGACATGGATGCTTTCCCGAACTCTTCTTCTCTTCCTCTCCCTTATTCAGGGATAGATGTGGTGGCCTGTTTCTCGTCGTCTTCCCCACCTGCCCATCACACAGAAACCTGGGAGTCTCTATCTTTTGATGAAGACTTTGTGTGTGTTGCTATATTTTATTATTATGGTATTGGCATCTTCATTTCAATGAGCAAAAGTGAGATTTCCTAGGATCTACTTAATGGCCAATTAGTGCCCAGAAGAAGTCGTCAGATACCCTTGGGGCTGGAGTTACAGGTGGTAGTGCATTATCTGACATGTGGGTGCTGGGAATCAAACCCTGGTCCTATGGAAGAGCAATCAGAGTTCTTAACTTCTGGACCATCACTCCAGCTCTAGATTTATTTTATTTTATATGCATGAGTGTTTTGCCTGTACGGTTTTTTGGTTGGTTCGTTTTGGGGGAGATGAGACAGGGTTTCTCTGTGTAGTTCTAGATGTCTTGGAACTCAGTTTGTAGAGCAGGCTGGCCTCAGACTCAGAGATTTGCGAACTCTGCCTCTTCCTCCCCAGTGAGTGCTGAAATTAAAGGCATGTGCCACCACAGCTCAGTCTGCCTGCTTCTCTGTATGTGTACCACATGTATACCTACAGATGGTTGTGAGCCATCATAGGGGTGCTGGGAACCAAACCTGGGTCCTCAGCAAGAATAGCAAGTGTTCTCAACTACTGAACCATCTCGCCAGCCCAAATACTTTCTTCTCTAGGGAACTGGACCTGATAAACATTCAAGAGCAAAGATGGCTGTAGAATAAAGTGACTGTCAACCCTGTGAGAGGTCACCAAAAAGTCAGTTTCAGAGAAAGAGGATACCCTGGAAAGGGTGCCACCATATGTGACTTCATGACTGGGTCATCCCCACATGTGTATTACTGGGAAAAGTTCAAACCTAGGCTGAGCTTGGAGGTGAGTTTCTGAAACATTGCTCTTAATCTTCCCTGATTCATTCTCTGCTTTCTCTGTTAGTCACTACTGAGCTTTGCTGAAAGCTAGAGATGTATCTGATGCTGAGCTGGACAGGTTCCCACAGAAGGGGTTTGGTGGGACTCACAGGTCTCAAGTCCAGCAATACTCATTCCTGTATCAAAGCCGGAGTCAATCACCTCCCGACTTTTCCAGGATCCCGGTGACTTTGTTGTTTGTTCTCTGTTTTTTTTCTTCTTCTAACTCCCGTTTGCCTGTCGTTCTTGGTGTTTAGTAAAACAAGCAAAACAAAACTTAAGCTTCAGGAGGGGATGTGTGCTTTCTCCAGAGCGGAAAAGACCTGAAGAGGCTGCTGAAAGAGTAGTCCAGGGAGGAGGAGTCAGAAGTTAGAATCCCCACTCCTCCCCCAACCTCACCCCTCTCCCTAGTGGCCCCGACCTCCTTCCCATACACTCTACTCTTTCTCAGCCTGCTTTCCTTACACGCCCTCACCCTCATGCTGGGGTTCTCATATCTCTTGTGCCCCTTGGGAGTCTGGCCCAAGGCCTCGGGTACTAGAGAACTTGGGCTGAGCCCAAGTCCCTCTCCCCTAATGAGTATTAATTCTGGGATGTGCTCTGGTCTTTAAGGGTCAGAGGTGGCAGCTTTATTTACTCACAGCTATGTGCTCCCTGTGCCGGCCCTTTCATCATTTTTATAATGGAAACAGTCGGATGGCCACAGGCGCCCTGGGAGACCACCCCTCCACCTCCCCTCCCTCGCAGCCCCAGACACAGCACTTGTAGCCCTCCAATAAGGGCTCAGATTTCTCAACAAAGTACAGCTTTGCTCTCAGGATGGTGTTCAGCTGTTGATTTTATCACTTCTGCTGTCTCTCCGGAGCCTGGGGCCAGGGAATCTGGGAGTGCCAACTTGTGAAAGGGGACACATGCATGTGAGAAGTGGGGCTGGTGAAGGAGGCTGGGAACGTGGCATGAAGTGGGCATTTGTGGATAGAAACGGAAGCAGACATGATGTGTTTAAGGTTTTGTGTGTGAGAGAAGCTGCGTATGGGTGCATAAACATGAGCACAGGGGTGCAAGTGTTTGCACATACACAAACACACATATTACATAATCAGGATCATGAATGATGTATACATATGTATGTGAGGACCACTGAACATACGAAGCCGTGCTTGAGTGTATGTACATCTATGTGTATGATGTACACTGTGTACATGTAATGAGAGGGCCTGTATGTGTGAGAACCTGAGTGTGTTTATGCTTGTGTATCAGCCTGTGTGTAAGCAGTGTAAATAAGCATACTTGTGACGTAACCATATGTATTAGGCCTTCTGGGGTATGAGTTTTTTGGTTGTGTTTTTTTGTTTGTTTGTTTGTTTCATTGGTTTTTGGTTTGTTTCTGCAGTGCTCTGGTTGGTGGGTGTAAATGTTTATAAGTGTGTGCGTTTCCTGATGTGTGAATGTTGTTTAAGTAAATTGAAATAACACAAATTGATTTCAGGATTACAGGTGAATTATGGAAACTAGGCATGAAAGTCTTTCACTTATACAGAGTATTAAAATAGACAAAAATAACCTACAATGTGACCAGCCAAATAGGGTCACCTGGAGGTTGGCATTGTCTAGATGGGATGTGAAGTTCCTAGGGTGCCAGAAATGAGCTATTTATGTACATTTACATTGACCATGTCTGTGCTGGTTATTTTTTGTTAGCTTGGCACAAACTCGAGTCATCTGCAAAGAGGGAACCTCAACTGAGGAATTCCTCCATCAGATTGGCCTGTGGGTCTATTGGTGGGGCATTTTCTTGATTAATGATTGGTGTGCAAGGACCCAGAACACTGTGGGTGTTACCACTCCTGGACAGGTAGGCCTGGGCTGTGTAGAAACATGGAAGCCGAGCAAGCCAGAGGAAGCAAGCTAGTCATCAGCATTCTCCTTCATTTCTGCTTCCGTTCCTGCCTTGAGATCCCGTCCTGCTTCTCCTAGTGCCGGACTGTGACTTTCCAGCTGAATTAGACCCTTTCTCCCCCCGTCAGTGTTTTATCACCGCAGTAGAGAAGAACTAAGACAGCACCCACTACGGAAAAATTCCCTGCGCTCTATACCCTTATAGCAATACATCAAAAAGTGCATGTTTAATTTGCACACTGTCTGAACATGTTACTATTCAATAAAGCATTTATCCACTAATTAGAACAATAAGAAGGAAGCAAAGTAAGTGTACACCCATTTCAGATTGTGAGAGGACATTTGCCTGACCATATGTCCCAAGGTGGAATTCAGAATCTCTGACTCCTGGGGTCTAAGACACACAGTCTGTCTAAACCACCATGGGGGCTGCACCTCCGAATAGGAAGGGGTTATTCCTCCATCTTCTGCCCACCTAGGCTGCTTCCCAGGTTGGCCTTGACTCAGGATCTGGGCCCAAGTTCCTCCCCCAAGTCAGGGACCTTCCCATCTTCTTCCAAACCTGCTCCACCTGCTTGGCAGCCCAGCCTCTCCCAAAGGTGCCTCCCAGAACTGGGATGGATGGGAATAACTGTCCCACCAGAATCAAACAGCAAATGCTGGGTGTGGAGTGGGGTGAGGTGCCTCTTCTGGAAGGGGTTGAGACATTGAATTGATTCTTCTCACTGGCCTTAGCTTGGAGAGCCTTGTCCCCTTCTGTAACCTGAACTCCAGCTGTGACTGATTTTTCCCATCCCTCACACACATCCAGTGGGTCCCCCTGGGCTCAGCAGGCATTTTATATTGGTGACCTAAGTGAACTAGGCAGGCACTGCCATCCACAAGAGTGTCTTGGATGCCTAGGAAGGATAAGAACTCAAGTGAAGGACCTCGTTTTGCCCAGGGCCTCCTGTGAGGATGGCCTCTAGCTCTAGGCTCTCCAGTGTGACCTGTCTCTTCTCGTAGGTGTCTTCCAGCAGACTGTAGAGCCTAAGAGGTCCAGTCAGCCATCTCACCCACCTGTATGAAGAGCAAATCAGGAGCAGCCACCATTTCTGAGGAGAAGAAAAGTCAACACGTGTACCCAAAGACATAAATAGGAAACACCAGTTGCAGCTGGATGGTGGTGGCACACTCCTTTAAACCAAGCACTCAGGAGACAGAGACAAGTGGATCTCTGAGAATTTGAGGCCAGCCTGGTCTACAGAGTTCCAGGACAGTCAGGGCTACACAGAGAAACCCTGTCTCAGAATACCACAAATATAATTAATATCATGAGTGTAATTAATATCTCGAGTGTAATTCATGCCACTGAATTATGAACTTAAAAATGGTTACAATTGCAAGTATTAGGTTCATTAAAAAAAATAAGGTGGAATGTAATCACCATACATTACATGTGTGTATGAAATTAAAGACAGCGATGTTCTAAAATAGAAAGTGGTGATGGTGTCATGGGCCTATGAGGATGCTGGACTAAAGTCTATCAAATCATGCAAACAGGCAAATTGTGTACTATGTGAATTATTTGTCAATAAAGATTTTATAAAACATAAAAACAAACCAAAACCAAACCCCACTGGTTGCACACTCCTGATGTGACAGGGGCCACTCCAAGAGTTTTACATGACACAGTTCACTATACGCAGTGCCGTGGTTGAATAGGCAGAGTAAATCTTCTCTTCGAAGACAGGAAGACTAAGGCCCAAAAAGATTAAATAAATTAGTCAAGATCATGTCTCCAGTAAGCAACAGGCTCAGGATTAAAAGCCAGGCAACAGGGCTACTGGATCTCTGCTCCACCAGCACCCTGAAATATTTGCATAACCACCCTTCAGGAAATATGCTCCTCCTGCTGTTTAGGACCCACTGGCTGACATGTATAATTGTGCATAGACAGACATCATTACCTAGATGTTAATCGTAACTAGCAATTATACAGTGATTTATTTACAAACCACTTCACACCTAGACACAATGCCGGGAAGGAGTGATTGTTACGAATTTAACAGATAACAATTAAGGCTACTGTTTGTTGACTCAAATGAGGCTCAGCTCAGTGGCTGGTAGTTTATCCTTTCTTCTTTCCTTCCTTCCTTAAATACATGTAAAGTGTACTTAGCAATAAAATTAAAGTGGTACAAGAGACAGGAAGTAAGGAGCAAAAGTCCCCCTTCTTTCTCCTGGGATCCCGTTGCTTTTGTTTTGGTTGGTTTTAATGCTGGGTAGATTCTCAGGCTTTGTTCATGTCCAGCCTAAGCTATACCACAGAGCTACACAGCCCACCCTGAGAGGTGACCATTGTCAGCCTTTTCTTTGTATATACACCTTCCAGAAACAGTCAATGCACACACAAGCAAATCACATTAGACTGTGTACATGGCTTCTAATTCTTACAGGAAAGCTTTATTCTCCTCATGTATTAATTAAACCTCAGGATAAGGATGACGCTCAGTTAGAGTTCTTGCTTAGCACGCATGAGCCCCTGGGTTTGGTCCCCAGCACAGTATAAAACCAGACAGTGTGGCAATGCCTGTAATTCCAGTGTTCTGGAGGTACAGGTAGGAGGATCAGAAGTTCAAGGTCAGCCTCAGTTACATAGCGAATTTGAGGCTGTCCTGGGTTCCATCAGATCTCAACAGCAAAGAGACCTCTTTTTTCCCCTGTGCTGGGGAACAAACCATGACCTCTGAAGAAATCTCTTGAAAATAGCGTGCCTCTGTAAGTGAGGAAGCTAGGATTCTGACCCAAGCCTTCCGGACCTGTGTCCTCCCTCTTCTTCTGTCCCCTATTGGTCCCCTGCACCCTCCACCCCATGAGGCCACCCTCACAGCCCTACCAAGCGGCCCCATCTCCTCCAGAGCCAGGACTTGACTTCTCCATTCACTTCTCCATACTTTTTTTTTTTTTTTGAGACAGGGTTTCTCTGTGTGGATTTGGTACCTGTCCTGACTCTGTAGGTCAGGCTGGTCTTGAACTCACAGAGATCCACCTGGCATTGCCTCCCAAGTCCTGAGATTAAAGGCATGCGCCACTGCTGCCCTGCTTCTCCATGTTTTTTAAGGCGGGCTAAAGGCTGACCTGAAGAAGGACTTCCCCTTCAAGCCTAGGAGAAAGCTTGCAGGCTGAGAGCCCTGCTGACAGAGAGGGTCTGGGGACCAGTAAAGACTGCTATGGGGTACTTATCAGCCAAGGGGTGGGTTCCCAGTGTGTCCCCAGAAGGTGAGGCAGACAGACCCATGCCAGCCTTCATAATGCCTCCAAGTTAGGGATTTGACCAAGCAAAGGACCGGGAAAACACTATCTCTAGCTCTAGGATGAGGACAGGCTCTGGAAAGTCCCCCAGCTGTAACCCTTCCCATGTAACTTTGCAGAAGAGTCCATGAGACCTATCCTCAACTCCTCTCTTTAACACGTCCTGGGAACAAGCTCCAGTCTCTGGCAGGGCCAGGGCCTTAGAAGTGATTTGCCAAGTCTGAGCCTAAGCACAGCCACTGAGATTTTTGTAGATTTTCCCATGTTGCTAACCCTAGTGGTGAGGGGGAGCTGGGACCCAGGAAGCTCAGGTAGGTCATGATGGGTCCTGTGTGTCACAGACCAAGGGTCTAGTTCTTACACCTCCTTGTCCTCATGGAATCCATGGAACACATCAGGGGCAGAGACAAGACTATGCGGGGACAGGGGACACTCTGGAACAGAGTGCTTACTGAAGTGCCTCTTCCTGTCTGGCCAAGAAGGGGTTAGGCAGGGATCATGGGCTCTGGGGCCAGGACTTGCTGGAAGTAAAGAGGGCAAGGGAAGGCTCATGGGAGCCAGAGGAGGGACTGAGGTTTGACCCATCTCTCTTTAGTTTCAGGGCCAAGCTGATCTGTGAGACAAGGCAGGCCCCTCTGAATGCCTACCTATACTCTCCTTTGAACCCAGCGGAGAGTCACCGCACCCCCATTCTCTCTAGGATCATGCACGTACATATTAACCTAAACTTGCCGCCTTTGAAGTCCCTTGGCTCCAGTCATGGCCAGAGTGGGCACCTGTGGGACAGTCCTTCTCTCTCTTTTGACTGTCACGGCATGTCCCAGCTGAGCTTCTGATGGACAGTTGTGGGGTACATCACTTTCGTGCTCTGCGCTTCAGTTGGCTCATCCATAGAAAACTGAAGCTGGGAACACAGGTATCTGAGCAGGACATGTGGCTGTGTCATTGATGGGCACTGTCCTTCATGACCAGGGCAGGATCACTTTTTAGAGTATATGAGTATGGATCCTTGGTAAGTAAGAGGAGATGATGGGGTGGGGAATGTAGCTTAGCATGTGCAAGGCCCTAGATTTCATCTCCAGAATTAATTAAATTAATGAACAATAGGAGAGGGTGCATGTGTTTATTATATGTACATATGTGCTTGGTCATAAATAGATATGCTCTCTCTCTCTCTCTCTCTCTCTCTCTCTCTCTGTGTGTGTGTGTGTGTGTGTGTGTGTGTATACTGCAACAGCTAATTGGTCCTTCCCTGTTGGATGGAGGGGGGGCCACGAAGGCAGTCACTCATTAGGAGGTGGTTAATGGAACCAAACAACCATGTCAGCAAAGCCTGAGCTCAGTTGAGCTTCCTTCTAACGGGGAAGGGGAGCCATAGACAGAGGTGAGAAGGAGAGGGGGCGAGGAGGAAAACGAGGCTTTCTAAGGAGAAATTATGAGGACTGCAGATGTCTTGGCTTTGTTTCCATTGATAAATATTCTTAGCTGTGAAAATAATAATTGTCTGACCCCAGGAAGTCCAGAGTGGAAAACTGGTAGAGAGGAGTTGGGGAACACAAGCACGTTCTTGGGCCTGTAGACACAGATCTGCTACTCTGCATGCCTATGACCACACTGTCCAGACAAGGTCCACAGACTGCATGTGTACACGCTCAACATGTCACGCATGCGCTTGCCCAGAAGTACATCTTGCAACACTAGTCCAAGCACACGAAAGTGTGGACACATGTCTGCACATGGTCACCCAAGGTTGCCGGCTTTGTATTAGTGTAAGAGAGACGAAAATGAAGAGGACCCTGTCTATGTCTCTCTGCCTCCAGTGGGTTGACGTTTTTGTTGGGGGTGGGAGTGTGCTAAGAAAACAAAACAGTCACATAATGGGATACATGTTATATAGAAAAGATATCTCATGTACCGGGTACACACATGCATGGCCTCTCAGGATCCTCTGTGGATATCACCTACCGCTCTCTTTGCCCAGGGCCATCTTCATACTGAAGGGTGGGAACCTAGAGTCAAGGCTAGTGTGCTTCACATATCATCACTCAGCTTGTCCCCTCAACTCACTCCCGTGCCACAGTACTTTTCCTTCATCTCACTGACACCTGCCAGGGTTTACAAATGCTCTCACTCTAACCGATGAAGGTCAGTGCCTTGCTATTAACAAATCAACATCACCTTGGATGAGTATATGCAGACATGTGCCCACACTTCTGCATGCTAGGGCTGGTATTGCAGAGATGTCTCTGGTCAAGCTCATGCGTGACACACGTTGGGCACACACACATGCAGTCTGTGGGCCTGCGTCTGGATAGTGTGGTCATGTGCATGCAGTAGCCTGTGTATATACAGGGAGCTCTTTCAACATTATAAATGGATTATTTTGATCTCACACTATTCATAAAGTAGATTCTGGAAGGAATAAACAGATGGCTCTAAAAATAGTTGAAGAAAATGTAAGTTAAAGCTAGCTAATTTCAGATTGGAGAAGACTGTTTTAAAATAAGATAGTAACCATAGAAGCCTGGAAGGAAAATAGTGACCAATAGACTACATCTAAATTTAAAACTGTCATGCTGTGAAAGATCATGAATGACATTGACAGACAAGCAGCTAAAGTACAACAAACATCAATTTTCAGAATTAAGAATTCCAACACACTGATAAGAAAAAGATTTTAAACTGGGTATGACGGTTCACAACCACAGTCCCGGGAGCTGGGAAGCTGAGGCCAGAAGATCACAAGTTCAAGGCCAGTTTAAACTACAGATCAGTAGTAGAACACTTGCCTTGAGTGTATGAGGCCTTGATTCAACTCGCAACACCCTCCCCCACCAAATTAGAAATACTCATAGAAAAATGGGCAAATGTATGAACAGGTAATTTATAAAACAGAGTGCAAAATATCCAATGGACGTAAGAGGAAAAAAAACCACCCCATAAGGGAAATATGGTCATAATCAGAGATATTAATTAAAAAGAACCCCAGATTTGTTCCTGTTTGATCCAACAGCTTTGCAAAAATTCAAACTACGGACAGGATCAAATGTGGGAGATTGCATGTACAAGTGGGCTTGTCTTGGTCTCCCTTGGAAGCACTAGAGCAGATCAGTCTTCCTGAAAGGTACTTAGGCCATTTAATTAATTAATTAAATTGTATGTATAAGGGTGTTTTGTCTGCATGTAAGTCTGGGAACCACATGCATACAGTACCCATGGATGCCAGAAGAGGGCATCTGATCCCTTGGAACTGAGGTTACAGATGGTTGTGAGCTACCATGTGGGTGCTGGGAATCCAACCTGCGTCTTCTGGAAGAGTCCTCAGTGTTCTTAACTGCTGAGCCATCTCTCCAGAAGCAGGCCATCTCTATTAACATTAACAATGCCCTTCTTCATCCCAGCAACTAAATTCTAGATATCTGTTATCCTAACAAAATAGCCACGGGTTCCCACAGAGCCACATGCCGGAGGGTTGATCACATCAGCGAAGAATTAGTGTTACTGACCTACTGGCTAGAGGGGCTAAATAAACAACAGCCCCCCCATGCTATGGAATATGTGGTCCACACCCACTTAACATGACGTAGATCTACAGGGCTTGATGCAGAAAATATCTAAACCACACTATTACTCTAAGCCATATCTTTAACTAGAAAAGCAAATCACACAAAGCAAATACACACACAAAAAAGTTTGTGTGCAAAGAAAACCCTCCTCAGTATATTTCTTCTTCTTCTTCTTCTTCTTCTTCTTCTTCTTCTTCTTCTTCTTCTTCTTCTTCTTCTTCTTCTTCTTCTTCTCCTTCTCCTTCTCCTTCTCCTTCTCCTTCTCCTTCTCCTTCTCCTTCTCCTTCTCCTTCTCCTTCTCCTTCTCCTTCTCCTTCTCCTTCTCCTTCTCCTT
>CABHPQ010000480.1:0-12500 GCA_902168405.1 Peromyscus aztecus
GTTCCAAAATAGAGGAAAGAGAGCATAGTGAGGAAATACTGGACCAAAGCAAGATGAGAACCCAGTTAGGCAAACTTTAAACTCTGTATCTCCATGTCTGATGTCAAAACGCTCTGTAGATCAGCAACTCCTTTTCGCTTTGTTGACTGAAACACACTTCTTTCTCTTGCTCTGGTTCCACTCCCTGTTAGCAGCTCTCCTCAGTAGGTAGCCTATGGCTCTGGCATTTCCAATATTTTGGGGTCCCCAAGGCAATCCAGGCTTCACCTTCACAGCTTCACACAATGGCCTCTCTGGGCCTCCATTCAGGGACACCCCTGACACATGCCCGGCCTCAGCAACTTTCCTTAGTCTTGGATGGAGATTCCATAACCCCTTTCTTCTGTCCTTGACTCTAAAGCCAGAACCACATGGCCGAAGCTGCCAAGTTCTGCTGCTTGCTGGGGCTGGAACGTGGCCCCCTCCTTCAATTACATCTTCACCAGCTTTTCTGTTTTAGTTCCCTTCACTCACTAAGCTTGGCTGTCCTGGAACTTGCTGACCAGGCTGGCCCCAAACTCAGAGATCCACCAGCCTCTGCCTTCTAAGAGCTGGGATTAAAGGCCTGCAGCACCACACCTGACTCTAAGCTTTCCTTTAGCTAGGTGGGATTTGCCCTGAGGTCACCACTCCCTTTATTCCATTTCTTAATCTGTTTATCTCCTTGAACACAGGTTTTAGCTCTAGTCCCTTTCCTGATGCCTCCTTTTTCAATCTGTACATTTTGTATTTTTATTTGCTCCATTTGCTCCTTTTCATTATAAATCTATGTAAGAATGACCACTAATAACCACATGACAGAGTCTATATTCTAGGCTGTTTTGAGATTTCCTCTTCCAATGCAATTAATCCAAATCTCTTCAATTTAGCCTCAGGCAGACTCTTCGAACAAGGACTTAAAAAGCAGCCACACATATACCCAAGGAATGCTCAATCATACCACAAGGATACATGCTCAACTATGTTCATAGCGGCACTATTGGTAATAGCCAGAACCTGGAAACAACCTAGAGGCTTGTCAACTGAAGAATGGATTAAGAAAATGTGGTACATATACACAATGGAGTACTACTCAGCAGAGAAAAACAATGACAGCATGAAATTTGCAGGCAAATGGATGAAACTAGTGTGAGACCAAAATGAGCCACCTTAGAAATAAGACCAAAATGCTTTCACCCAAAAACTAAGGCCTAAGGTTTCTTTGTAACCGGGAGGTTGGTTTGCCTTACCGCGCTTTGAAGGCTGACCACTAGGTGGCAGTGTTGTACAGCTGAGATACTTTTCAGAAAAGGAAGGTGGCAAAAGCGGTTCTGGGTTAAGAGATACTGTGAGTGAGATGATAGATTTGGTCTCGGTTTGGGTACCCAGGTCTGTTTCGCTGAGCTCCATTTTATTGCTATGTCTGTGGAATTGTAATGTCAGTGTAAGATTTATTAAGATATTTTGCCTAAAATAATATACACTGTAGATGGAAATGATTTATGACTCACTCTTCATTAGGCTTTAGTAGTAGAAATGACACAGTTGCCAGGGAACATTCCAACCTCCTAAGAGATTGAAATCTATTTACAAGGACACTGATCTGTTACATAAGACCAACCCCAGGAAGAATGATAAGTGATAAGTGTCCAGTCCCTTGGGCGGGCCAGGTGGCTCAGCGGGTGAAAGCCATTGCCAGGCAAGCCTGACAGCCGGAGTCCCACCCCAGGATGCCAGGAAAGAACCGATGCCACAGAGCTGTTCCCTGACCTCCACATGTGTGCCGTGGCATGCCTGCACCACCCCCCCCCACAGCATATACACATACAGAATAAAAAAAAATGTGTCCGGTGTCCCAGGTGGGTGCCTGTCTTCATGGGGAGACATGAGTGATCCCCTAGCAACAGCATAAAGCGCAACTGTCTAGAGGAACGTGGAAGCCGCTGAGAGTGGGTAACCACAGCGCAAGCTCTGGGAGACATTTTCCACTCGAGAAAACAGGTGAATGACAGTCTTTGTCTACACTTGGTCTTAGCCCGAAGACAAAGAAACAGCGACAGTCCCCTCCTAAGGATGCATGTGTCACACAGAGGGAGACAGGGACTTGGTGCTGTGTGGTTATATGCACCTGAGGGCCCAGTTACAGGGGAGGGCTGTGTGAGCACAGAAGTTCCGGGTCACTCTGGGTAACACAGAACCCTCACACTTAAAAATAAGTCAATCAATTATCTATCTGTCTGACTGACTGTCCGTCTGTCTATCTAGCAATCATCTATCCATCCATCCCAGTTAATACAAGGGAAGACAGTTCATGGGGTAAATAGGAGGAAGAAACCTTGTCTAAGAAAAGCAGAGCCCAGTTAGGACTGTGATAAATAACAAATATACGCCACTTCAGCCTCCTTTTAGTTATTAAAATAACATGAGGCAGAGGCAGGAGGATCTCGGTGAGTTTGAGGCCAACCTGCTCTACAAAGAAAGGCCCCAGGGCAGCCAGGGCTGTTACACAGAGAAACCCTGTCTCAAAAAACCAAACCAAACCAAACTAAACCAAACCAAACCAAACCAAACCAAACCAAACCAAACCAAACCAAACCAAACCAAACCAAAACAAAGTAAACCTCCTTTCTTTATTTGTTTATCTATTTATTTATTTGTAGTATTTTTAAAAAGATTTATTTTTATTATTTTTAATTATGTATTTATGGAAGCTGGAGAGATGGCTCAGAGGTTAAGGTACTGGCAGCTTTTCCAGAGGACCCAGGTTCGATTCCCAGCACCCACATGGCAGCTCCAATTCCAGGTGAATCTCTTATGGCCTCTGAGGGCACTAGGCATGTGCACGGTGCATGGATATATATGCAGGCAAAACACTCATATGCATTGATTAAATAAACAAAATTAAAAAGTATGTGTTGTGGGGCATTTCCCCACCAACCCCACAGCTCCCCAGAGTTTTCTTGAGTGTGAGCAGCAGGAAATAGTAGATAGAAGGATTCAGATTGTGGAGATAAACAGATAGAAAATAAAGGATAGCCTCGAGAGGCTCTGACTGTCTCTGTCCCAGGATATTTATAGAGATGCCAAGGGGTGGAGCAAAAGACCTCCCCCCAGCACAGCCAAGTGCAGACCATCTCAGACACCTGCACTCAGGTCCGTGGTCCTAATCATCTTCTCTATGCGGACCTGCTGGGTAAAGCCACGAGGAACCTGAAAACGGGCTCCCACAATGTGTGGCTGGGTGTAGTGGTGCACCCCTTTAATCTCAATGCTCGGGAGGCAGAGGCAGGTGGATTTCTGTGAGTTTGAGGCCAACTTGGTCTACAAAGCGAGATCCAGGACAGCCAGGGCTGTTTCACAGAGAAACCCTGTCTTGAAAAACCAAAAAAAAAAAAAAAAAATGTGTATATGTGTGTGTCTGTGTGTGGGTACGTACACATGTGTAGGTGCCGTGGATGCCGGAGGTGTTGGCTTCCCTTGGAGCTAAAGTTGTAGGTGGTTGTGAGACATTTGATGTGGAACCAAACAAGAGCAATGTGTGCTCTTAATTGCTGAGCCGTCTCTCCAGTACCAGTTGTTTTTTGAGACAAGGTCTAAGGTTGACTTTGAATTCCTGATCCTCTGGTCTCTACTTCCCAAATACTGGGATTTTTATCTTGGCTTTTTGAGACAGGGTTTCTCTATGAGTCTTGATTGGCCTGGACTCAGTATGTAGACCAGGCTGGCCTTGAAACTTGTGGCCATTCTGTTTCTGCCTTCCAAGTTCTGGGATGACAGGTGTGTACCACCATATTAAAATGCTATTTTAATAGCAACACTAGACTCTGAGTTGCTTTTTTGACTCTCATTCTAGCTAAATGGACTGTGGAGTTTTCTAGAAGCCATGAGGTATGTAATAGAACAACACCCAGAATGCAGGGGCAGGTTGAACAGGATGGAGCTAAGGTGTGTTGGAAGGGATGCCTGCTAAGCATAAGGGGAGCACTTGTTTGCACACACACACACACACACACACACACACACACACACACTATTTTAGCAGAACACAGTGAAGTGACTGGGATAGTTAGTGTTCTCTCAGGGGCCTCGGTACAGTAGCCTCACTAGGTTTTGGAGGCATACAATTGCCCCGACAGTCTGGCTGCTCTCTTCCTGTGCTTTAGTGAACATTTGGAAACAGCCCCGTCATTTCGAGAGTCAGCTGTATTTCCTTTTTCTTTCTTTCTTTTTTTTTCTTTTTCTGAGACAGGGTTTCACTGTGTAGTTCTGGGTGTCCTGGAATTCATCCTGTAGACCAGGCTGACCTTGAACTCACAGAGATCCACCTGCCTCTGCCTCCCGAATTCTGAGATCAAAGGCGTGCGTGCGCCGCCGCTGCCGCTGCCGCCTCCGCCACCACCACTGCCCAGCCAACTGTATTTTCTTTACATCATTTGTCCGTTTCTGAAATTATCTTATTTGCTCATGCTATTTGCTTTCTGTCTTTTTCTAGAAACATCACTGTTGCTGTGATGAAACACCATGACCAGAAGCAACTTGGAGAGGAAAGAGTTTATTTGGCTTGAATCTCCTGTCTAGGCTTGAACCACCGTTATCTTGAATCATACAGTTCATTGAGAGAAGCCAAGGCAAACCAGATGGGAACCTGGAGGCAAAAGTTGATGCAGAGGCCACAGAGCGATGCTGTTTACTGGCTTGCTCAACCTGCTTCCTTATGGCACCCACAGCCTAGAGATGGCCCCACCCACAATGGTCTGGGCCCTCTCACGTCAATCACTAATTAAGAAAATGCCCTACAGGCTTGCCTACAAAACAGTGGCATTTTCTCAGTTGAGGCTCCCTCCTCTCAGATGACTCTAGCTTGTGTCAAGTTGACATGAAATTAGGCAGCACAGTTTCCCTTCACCAAAATGCATGCCAGCCTGATCAGGGCTCTCTCTTTTTCTTCCTTCTTTTATCCTTCCTTGTCTCCCTTCTTCTTTCTCTCCCTCCCTATTTTCTCTCCTCCTCCTTCCCTCCCCCTGCGCCCCTTCTTTACCTCCTCCTTCTCCCCTCCCCCTCCCCCTCCCCCTCTTTCTCCTTCCTTCTCTGTGTGTCTCTAGAGATTGCATATACTAGGCTAGCACTCTAGCTGCAAGCTACATCCCCAGCCCAGGGACCCAGTCTTTCTTGTTCATCATTGTGTCACACGTGCTCATTGAAGACCTAGTACACATTGAGTGATCAAATACAAAATCATTGATCATGTGATGAAATGAGTATTCCCAGGAGAATCTCACGTCGTGTCCGTGTCCTTTGTCATCATCATCAGTGTCCCGGAGCATGCACCAGGTGGCAGCAGCCTCCCAGTGGGCTCTGTCTGTGTGGTACAGGATAAGGCCCTGAACTGAAGAAGTTCAAGCAAAGAACAAACTGATCAAACAGAAATTTGCCGACAGCGTTGCTTCTGGGTAATACATCGGTGGATTCCCTTATGTTTGAAATCATCTTACGGTAACGATCTCTGAGTAGTTCAGTAAATAGACACCTTGGGGCAGAGATCCCCGCGGACGCTCCTTAAACTGTGTGTAAACACGGCTGCACAACCCACGGCATTCAAAGGAGAGGAACTTTTTGCATAGAAATAAGTATATGCACAAGATAATTAAAAAAATCAAGTTGGGATTAAAAGCTATCTAAAACTAATTTAGACAACACAGTTATATTTAATTGACTGATTTGGGTAGGATAAAATAGTAATAATTGTTTGACACAAATTACACTTCATTACTTGAATTTGTATCGCTTCTTTTCACGTGGGAATTACCTTTGCACATTCGGCATGAGAGCAGAAAGCCTCTCCCTGCATTGCTGGGGCAGGGTTCTGGTGTGGTGTTCTGGGGCCGGAGACCTCCAAGGGCGCAATGGGAAGATGAAGGGACCTCACCTTCGAGGTGTCTCGGTGCTGCCTTTATTCTTTCCCTCTGGCTGAATGTGGTGAATATAGAATGTCTCACCGTTGAATAATTCGACTGCTTTTAGGCAAGAATTTTTGTGATGTTATAAAAATCAAGATCTAAAAGGAAACTTAACCTTCAGTTCATTCTTTTGATGTATTTTGCCTGAAGCATGGCGCTAAGACCTGTTATCTCAGATAGGCGATATAAAAATATCTTTCTAATTCACTCCTACAGTCAAAAGATCCTTCTGGATTGAAATTACTGTGATCTATCAAAATTCACTGTGTTGTGGAAATAAAAGCAAATCACATGTCAGTTGAGGACCGATGACAACCATGGCCCATCTTATTATGGAGCTGAAAATGAAAATACTTCTTTGATGGCAATACTGGACTTTCAAAGAATTGAGAATGTGTGTCAATATTAGGGGGGCTCATGCGCTCTCATTCTTACTGACGTTTGCCCCATTCTTTAGGTCAGGGTTTTAGAATCAGTAGCAATATCTGATTAAATTGTAAGTATTTTTAAACTTGAGATACAGGTCACATGCTCTAAAAGTCACCATGCTACAGTACACAATTTAGTGATTTTGAATATTTTTTACAAGGTTACGTAACTGTCATGACTATTTAATTTTAGAATATTTTCATGTACTCAAAATGGTGAAAACTTGTCTTTTCTTCTTTTTTTTGAGACAGGGTTTCTCTGTGTAACAGCTCTGGCTGTTCTGGAGCTTGCTCCATAGACCAAGCTGATCTTGAACTCACAGAGATCCACCTGCCTCTGTCTCCAGATTAAAGGTGTGTGCCACCACTACCTGGCTGATCACACTTTTAAAAAAAGATTTATTTTATAATTTCTTTCTTTATGTGTATGGTATGGTATGGTGTGGTATGTGTCTGTCTGTCTGTATGCATGCCACATTGTGTGCAGTCCCACAGAGGCCAGAAGAGGGCATGAGATCCCCTTGAGCTGGAGTCACAGGTGGCTGTGAGTGGTCTGACATGAATGTAAGGAACTGAACCTAGGTCTTCTGTGAGAGCAGCAAGCACTCTTGACCTCTGACCTCTGTTGCTCCAGCCCCAAACTAGTTTCTGTGTATCTGTCTTTTCAGGTCCTTTGGTAGAAACCAAGTCACACACTGGGCCTTTGTGTCTGATACTTTCACTCAATACAATGTTTCAAGAGCCATCTATACGGCACATGTATCAGTACTTCGCTCCATGACACAGTTGTACCACATTTCATTTATGCATTTGTTACTCAGTAGTTACTCGATTTGTTTCTATCTTTTGGCTATAAATTATGCTGCTATGAACATTTGTGTACAAGTTTTAGTGTGAACGTGTTTTCACGTCTCTTGGGTGTATACGTCAGAGTGTGTATTAATGTTTGCACACACCTATGTGTGTCTTAGTTAGGGTTACTATTGCAGTGATGAAACACCATAACTAAAAGCAAGTTGGGGAGGAAAGGGTTTGTTTTGCTCACAGTTCTGTATAACAATTCATCATCAGAAGCAGCGAGGGCAGGAACTCACACCGGGCAGGAAGTTGGAAGCAGGAGCTGATGCAGAGGCTGTGGAGGGGAGCTGCTTACGGGCTTGCTTTCCCATGGCTTGCTCAGCCTGCTTTCTTATAGAACCCAGGACCACCAGGTCAGGGATGGCACCATCCACAATGGGCTGGGCCCTCGCCCATCATCACTAATTAAGGAAATGCCCTACAGGCTTGCCTGCAGCCCTATCTTAGGAAGGCATTTTCTTTCTCTCTTTTTTTTTTAATTATTAAGAAATTTTCTATTCATTTTACATACCAACCACAGATCCCCCTGTCCTCCCTCCTCCTGCCCCTTAGCCTTCCCCCCAATAGAAGCATTTTTTAAATTGAGGTTCTTTTCTCTCAGATGACTTTAGCTTGTGTCAAGTTGACATAAAATCATCCAGCACAAAGACGTGCATAATGCGCATGCCTGGTGCAGCACAGGCCAGAAGACAGCGTCAGATCCCCTGGAACTGGAGTTACAGGCTGTTGTGGGATGCCATATGGGTGTTAGGAACTGCTCTTACCACTGAGCCATCTCTCCAGCTCCCTACCACTGCCCCCCTCCCCCCACATATCTCCCTTTTTTGAGACATGATCTTGCTGTGTGGCTCTGGTTGCCCTAGTACTTACTATGTGTCCACCATGTAGTCTAGGCTGGCCTCAAACTCACAGAGATCCGCCTGGCTCTACCTCCCAAGCACTGGGATTAAAGGCGTGCGCCGCCGCCGCCGCCGCCGCCGCCGCCGCCGCCACCACCACCCGGCTCGAACTCATGTTCTTATGGTTTTGTGGCAAGCGTTTTACCAACTGAGCCATCTCTTCAGTACCCCACCCCCCTCTTTTTTTGAGACAAGCTTTCACTATGTAGCTCTGGCTGGCCTGAAACTTACTATACAGATCAATCTGGCTTCAAACTCACACTTTGCATGGCCTCTCAAGTGCTTTGATTAAAAGTATGTGCCACCACATCTGACCTCTTTTGTTCTTGATAGCATCCATTGCATTCTCTGGCATCAGAAAGTCTAGTGTTGGTTTTCAAGACTATTGTTGGTGACATGGACACTGGTGGTTGGCACAAGGATAAGTTAAAACATGACAAGGTTTTCTGTTTCTTCCCATCTTCCTCCCCCTTCCCCTCTTCTTCCCTGCCCTTCCCTCCCCCTCCCCTCCCCTTTCCTTCCCTGCCCTCCCCTCCCCCCCCCCTCCCCTCCCCTCCCCCCCCCTCCCCTCTCCTTCCCTCCCCCCTTCCCTCTCCTTCCCTGCTCTTCCTTTTCTCTCCTCAGCCACCCTAGTGCCTGGGGTCACAGGCATGCACCACCACGCCCACCAAAGACCTTTTGCTTTTGCGACTACTAGTTTTTCTTAAAGAAGTATGTCTTTGACTCTGACTTCTTTGGCTGATCTGCAAAGCTCTGAAAAAGTTGATCAGACAACTTTTGTCAGTTTTCTTCACCGCTTTTCAGAGGACTTGGTAAACCTGTGCAGTCTCCCAATTTGACACTTGAGCTGACAATGTCACTTTGATCACCTGTCCCTACATCACACGGGGTGACTGACTCTGGGTCCACTTTCTTTTGTTTTAATACTGTGAAGACCATGGGAAAACTAACAAGAATCTTTAAAAAAATATTTTCTTTTCGAGCATTTATTTTCTTTTTGATTATGTTTATGTGTGTGGATATGTGCACCTTGTGAGGCCAGAGGAGAGTGTTGGAATTCTTGGAGCTGGAGTTACAGGTGTTGTGAGTTGCCTTATGTAGGTGCTGGGAACCGAACTGGGGTCCTCTGGAAGAGCAGCAGGCACTCTTAACTGCCAAGCCATCACTTCAGTCACAATAAGCAATTTTTTTTAAAGATTTATTTATTTATTATGTATACAGCATGCATGACCAGAAGAGGGCACCAGACCTTATTACAGATGGTTGTGAGCCACCATGTGGTTGCTGGGAATTGAACTCAGGACCTCTGGAAGAGCAGTCAGTGCTCTTAACCTCTGAGCCATTTCTCCAGCCCTCAATAAGCAATTTTTAAGTCCATCATCACAGGCAAATTTTTTCATCATATATCAAATATTTCTCATCTTGGAACTTCCCTTCCCCTCCTTTCCTCCCTCCCTCTCCCTCTCTCGATCTCTCCCCCAACCCCTCTTTTTTGTCTCATGTAGCCCAGGCTGTCCTGGGTGGATATATATAGTTAAGGGTAGTCCTTGAACTTCTGATCTTTCTGCACCCCCGCCCCCTGCCTCTGAAAGTGCTGGAATTATAGCTGTGTGCCACTACTCCTGTTCATCCTTCAACATTTATAATTTTGGAAGCTGTGGTGGTTTGAATAAAAATGGCTCCCAGGGTTGGGGATTTAGCTCAGTGGCAGAGCGCTTGCTTAGCAAGCGCAAGGCCCTGCGTTGGGTCCTCAGCTCCGAAAAAAAGAAAAAAATTGGCTCCCATAGGCCCATATCGGGTGGCACTATCAGGAGGTGTGGCCTTCTGGGAGTAGGTGTGGCTTTTTTGGAGGAAGTGTGTCACTGGGGGTGGGCTTTGAGGTCTCAGATATGCAAACCAGGCCTAGTTTCTTACCATCTTCCTCCTGCCTGCTGATCCAGATGTAGAACTCTCAGCTACTTCTCCAGCATCATATCTACCTGCATGCTGCCATGCTTCCCACCATGATGATAATGGACTAAACCTCCGAACTGTAAGCCAGCTCCAATTAAATGATTTCTTTTATAAGAATTGCCATGGTCATGGTGTCTCTTCACAGCAATAGAAACCCCACTAAGTCAGAAATCACAAGATTTAGTGATTGGTCAGGGCATCTACCCTTTCATACTATTCAAGAAAACTGGCACGCCTCACCAAGTAAGATACTTCACTGACTCCTCTCTCTGGTTGGGAGTTTGAGGCTGGAGGAGGGGCGGAGTCTGAATGCAGGAGGTGGCTCTGAAAAACTGCCATGTCCAAATTCTTCTCAGCAAGTGTCCAGAATCTCATCGTCTAGCCCGCTGAACACAATCTCTCCCCACTATTTTCTTTCCCATTTTGCGCTGTGGGGATTAAATCAGAGGCCTCATGTGTAGTGAGTGTTCTACCACTGAGCTACACGTCCAGTTTCACTGCCTCCCTTCACGTCAGGGCATGTGGGCCACTCTCCAGGACTTCGGAAGCAAGGAGACGCTGTAAATCCCCCACAGTCCCAGGGCTGTTCTTGGGTGCAGACTGAATGGGCACGATGAGGAGAGTCCTGAGGGAGCAGCCAGCAGTTTGGGCTCTGGCAGTAGGCACACTTCTGTTTAACACTCCCTGTTTCTTAGCATACCATGCCTGGCAGGATGGCTTCCAGAGTGGTTTCTGCATAGCCCTGGAAAAAAATGATAGTTTAAAAATAAATATTTTGGGGGTTGAGGAGATAGTTCAGTTGGTAAAGTGTTTGCCACTCAGACACAAACAACTGAATGCAATCCCCAGAACCCACAGGAAAATACGGACATGGTGGAGAGTGCTTTTAATTCCAGCACATAAACTAGGATGCACATGTTCACACACACACACACACACACACACACACACACACACACACACACACCAAAGTTTTGTGCTGAAATGGAGTTGAAAGGGAACATTTTGGAAGTACTTGTTTGGAAGTCATCTTCTGATTGTAATTTGTATTAGTCTGCAAGGGCTACATAACAAAGAGCACCCAGGAGGTTACTACAGGAGGACTGACAGGTCAAGGCTGTAGAGCAAGTTCCAGGCCAGCCAAGGCTTCATGGTAAATTCTTGTCTTAACTCCCCCACCCCACCAAAACCAAACCAAAGGAAACAACACCAAAATTCTGCATTCTGGTTGCCTGAGTAACAAAAACATATCTTTTTATAATTCTGAGGTGAAAACTCAAGATCCAAGTATCAGATTAGTTTCTTGTGAGACTTTTCTCCTTGGCTGGGTGACTTCTCAGACTGTCTTTACAGAATCTTTCCTCTTAACAACCTGTGTTAGCCAGACGGTCGTGGCGCACGTCTTTAATCCCAGCACTTGGGAGGCAGAAGCAGGCCTCTATGAGTTCGAGGCCAGTCTGGTCTACAGAGTGAGTTCCAGGACAGCCATGGCTGTTACACAGAGAAACCCTGTCTCAAAAAACCAAAACAACAACAAACCAAACCAAAACAAAACACTGTGTCCACATTTATTCTTTTTTTTTTGGTTTTTAGAGACGGGGTTTCTCTGTGTAGCCCTGGCTGTCCTGGAACTCACTCTGTAGACTAGGCTGGCCTCGGACTCACAGAGATCCGCCTGCCTTTGCCTCCCGAGTGCTGGGATTAAAGGTGTGCTCTGCTACCACCACCACCGGGCTCCGATTTATTCTTATTGCGAGGATACTGCCATGCTGGATTATACTTAGCCTAATAGCCTCATTTTAACCTGAACATTCCTCTTTTGTTTGTTTTGACACAGGGTCTCCTTAGCCTAGGCTGGCCTCAGCCCATGTAGCTGAAGATGCCCCCGAATTGATGATCTTGTTTCCCCCTCCCAAGTGCTGGGATTACAGTCCTATACTACCACGCTCGACTCCTAATTGTGACTTGAAAGGCCCCATCTCCAAAAGCACTGATGTAGCACCAGAAGTTAGGATTGTAACATGAATTGTGGGGAGATACATTTTAGTTCTTAACAGTGTTAGAATGGGAAGGATCTATGAATAATTAAAAAGTACAGGAGCATCTGTCTACACAGACATGCCGCAGATCATACCTGTGACAGCCAAGTTCATGGCTGCTTCCATGGCATAGTCACAACCCAGGGAGACAGGCGATTACAGGAAAGCCAGCCAATATCTGATTCAGTGGGAGCCGCTAACCGGTAGGACTGCTTGCATAATTAGCCAATTACTTAGAGGCTGAATGTGGACCGGCTTGAGAGTAAAAGACTTCATGGTCGCCAGGCATGGTGGCTTTTAGGCCTAGCATTCCAAAGGCAGGGGCAGGGGAACAGGGAGGGGCAGGAG
>CABHPQ010000480.1:17500-40431 GCA_902168405.1 Peromyscus aztecus
AGGGGTGTCCCTGAATGGAGGCCCAGAGAGACCATTGTATGAAGCTGTGGAGTTGAAGCCTGAATTGCCTTGGGGACCCTGAAATGTTAGAGATGCCAGAGCCATAGGATTCCTGCCAAGGAGAGCTGCTAACAGGGTATAGAACCAGCCCAAGAGAAAGAAGTGTGTTTCAATCGACAAAGCTGAAAGGAGTTGGAGATCTGAAGAGCATTTTGACATCAGACATGGAGAGTTAGGAGTTTGGCCAACTGGGTTTTGGTTTTGCTTTGGTCCAGTATTTCTTCATTGTGCTCCCTTTTCTGCATTTTGGAACAGTAATGTATATTTGTTTGTTGATTTTGATTTTATAGAGAATTACAGTGAAGAGATTGCATGAAATTCAGAAGAGATTTTGACCTTTGGACTTCTAAACTTGTTGAGGCTATGATAGGCTATGGGGACTTTTGAAGTTGTACTAAATGAATTTTGCAATATGTTATGAAAACTTAACTAAGACACTGCAAATGGCATAATTTCATTCTTCTTAATGGCTGAGTTAAATTCCACTGTGCATAAGCACCATGTGCTCTTTGTTCAGCCCTCTGTTGGCTGATACCTCAGTTGGTTCCACAATTCAGCTGTTGTGAGTAGTGCCGTGGTAAACAGCAAAGTGCAGGTGTCCCTGTGAGTGCTGACTTGGAGTTTGCTAGGTCAATTCCCAGGAGTGCTGTGGCTGGATCACATGGAAGATCTAATTTTTGTCATCTGAGGAACCTCCGTATTGAATTCTGTAGTGGTGGGTCTACTTTGCCTGCCCACCCTTATACCCTTACAACAGCAGTGTATAAGGGCTCTCTTTCATCCACATCCTAATCCGCATTTCTTATTTGTTTTCTTGATGATTGTCATTCAAATCGGGTTGAGATGGAATTTCAATGTAATTTTAATTTGCATTTTTCTGTTGGCTAGAGTTAACTTTTCTTTTCATTCTCTTTCTCTTTCTCTCTCTCCCTCCCTCCCTCCCTCCTTCCCTCTCTCCCTTCTTTCCTTCCTTCCATCCTCTCTTTCTTTGTTTCTTTCCTTTCTTTCTTGAGACACGGTTTCTCTGTGTAACAGCTCTGGCTGTCCTAGAACTTGCTCTGTAGACCAGGCTGGCCTTGAACTCAGAGATCCATCTGCCTCTGCCTTCTGAGTGTTGGGATTAAATACATGTGCCACCACACTCCATTTATTAGAGTGAACTTCTCCCTCACACATTTATCGGCTATTTATATTAGGATATGAAGACTTTTTTTTTTTTTTAAGATTTATTTATTATGTATACAGCGTTCTGCCTGTATGTATGCCTGCAGGCAAGAAGAGGGCATCGGATCTCATTATGAATGATTGTGAGCCACCATGTGGTTGCTGGGAATTGAACTCAGGACCTCTGCAAGAGCAGCCAGTGCCCTTAACCACTGAGCCATCTCTCTAGCCCCATGAAGGCGCTTTTAAAAAAGTTTTTCTTTGGGAATTTCCCATCATGCATCCTGATCACACTCATTTTCCAGTCCTTCCATATCTGCTGCCCCAATCCTTGTAACCTCCTCCCCCGAAAAACTAAAGAACAACAACAACAACAACAACAAAAACAACAAAACCCCCCAAAACAAAACAAAACCAAACAAGACCAATTTGTGTTATCTATGTACTCACTGTAGCATGGTCAAACTGTCAGTGGCCTGCCCCTTAAATAGAACTGAGTTGTCTTAGGGTTTCTATTGCTATGAAGAGACACCATGACCATGGCAACTCTTATAAAGGAAAACATTTAATTGGGGCTGGTTTACAGTTCAGAGGTTTAGTCCATTGTCATCACAGCAGGACCTGGTAGTGTGCAGGCAGACATGGTGCGGGAGAGGGAGCTGAGAGTTCTACATCTTGATCCACAGGCAGCAGAAGCAATGTGTCACACTAGGCATAGCTTGAGCAAATGAGACCTCAAATCCCAACCTGATAGTGACACACTTCCTCCAATAAGGCTACACCTACTCCAACAAGGCCAAACCTCCTAATAGTTGGGCCAAGCATTCAAACGCATGAGTCTATGGGGGCCATATCTATTCAAACCACCACATTCCACTCCCTGTCCCCATAAGCTTGTAGTGATAACATAATGCAAAATGCATTTAGTCTAACTTCAAAAGTCCCAATAGTCTATCACAGTCTCAACAATGCTTAAAAGTCCAAGGTTCAGAGTCTCTTCTAAGATTCATGCAATCTCTTAACTGTAATTTCCTGTTAAAAAACAAAACAAAACAAAAAAATAGATCACATACTTCCAACAAAACCCAAATTCTGCATCTCCATGTCTAATGTCAAAATGCTCTTCAGATCTCCAACTCCTTTCAGCTTTGTTGATTGAAACACACTTCTTTCTCTTGGGCTGGTTCTATACCCTGTTAGCAGCTCTCCTTGGCAGGAATCCTATGGCTCTGGCATCTCTAACATTTCAGGGTCCCCAAGGCAATTCAGGCTTCAACTCCACAGCTTCATACAATGGTCTCTCTGGGCCTCCATTCAGGGACACCCCTGACACATGCCCAGCCTCAGCAACTTTCCTTAGTCTTGGATGGAGATTCCATAACCCCTTTCTTCTGTCCTTGACTCTAAAGCTCAGAACCACATGGCCAAAGCTGCCAAGTTTTACTGCTTGCTGGGGCTGGAACATGGCCCCCTCCTTCAATTACATCTTCACCAGCTTTCTGTTTTCAATAGTTTTCTTCACTGCCGAAGCTTGGCTGTCCTGGAACTTGCTGACTAGGCTGGCCCCAAACTCAGAGATCTGCCAGCCTCTGCCTTCTAAGTGCTGGGATTAAAGCCATGCAGTACCACACCTGGCTGTATGTTGTTCGAGTCTTAGATGGTCTTTTAATAAAGAAACCTAGAGCCAGATATCAGGGTAAAAGCTGAAAAATCAGAGAAGCAGAACAAGCCACAGCTAACCTCATCTTGCAAACTCTTCAGCTGATCCTATTTCCATGAATCCTCAGACTGAAAGCCTCTGAGTCCTAACCTGAAAGGGTCTCAGCTGAACTGCCTTAGTTCCTGTTTCCTCACACCTTATATTCCTTTCTCCGCCCTGCTGTCACTTCCTGGGATTAAAGGCATGTGTGCTTTCCAGTACTGGGATTAAAGGCTTGTGCCACCACTGCCTGGCTCTGTTTCCAGTGTGGCCTTAAACCACAGAGAGATCCAGACAGATCTCTGCCACCCAAGTGATAGGATTAAGGGTGTGTGCCACCACTGTTTGGCCTCTGTGCCTAGTCTAGTGGCTGACTCTGTCCTCTGATCCCCAGGCAAGCTTTATTAAGGTACACAATATATCACCACAGCTCTAAGCTTTTCTTTAATTCCTTTTCACAAGTCAGAAACTTAGCTGGGTGGAATCTTGTCTAGAGGTCACCACTCCCTTTATTCCATTTCTTAATCTGTTTATCTCCTTGGACACAGAATTTAGCTTCATTCCACTTCCTGCTGCCCCCTTTCTCCTCAAATTTTGCATTTTGTATTTTTACTTGTTCAGCTTGCTCCTTCTCATTATAAATTTGTATAAGAATGATCACTAGTAACCACATGACATAGTCTATTCCAGGCTACTTTGAGATTTCCTTTGCCAGTGCAATTAATTCAAATCTCTCTACTTTAGCCTCAGGCAGACTCTTCAGACAAGGGCAAAAAGTAGCCCCTTTCTTCACCAAAATATCACAAAAAAAGATCTCTAGGTAACAGACTGAAATTCTTCTCCTCTGAAACCTCTTGAGTAAGGTCCTGACAGTTCAAATCACTCTTAGCACCTCTGTCTTCCATGCTCCTACTAGCATGGCCCATTAGGCAGTGCTTAAAGCATTCGACTGCTTTCCTAACCCAAACTCCCAAAGTCCAGATTCCTCCAAACAAAAACATGGTCAGGACTATAACAACAATATCCCAGTCCCTGGTACCAACTTCTGTCTTAATAGTTTTTATTGCTGCAAAGAAACACCATGACCACAACAACTTTTATAAATGAAAATATTTAATTGGGGTGGCTTCCTTTCAGTTTCAGTCCATTATCATCATGGTGGGGAACATGGAGGCATGCAGGCAGACATGGTCCTGGAGAAGTAGCTGAGAGTCCTACATCTTACAGGCAACAGGAACTGCACTGAGACACTCAGTGGTATCCTAAGCATATGAAACCTCAAAGCCACAGTGACACACTTCCTCCAAAGAGGCCATACCCACTCCAACAAAGCCTTACCTCTTAATAGTGCCACTCCCTATGAGATTTTGGGGGGCCAATTACATTCATACTATCACAATCATCATGGTGGGTGGCGTGCAGGGAGACCTGGTGCTGGAGAAGGACCTGGGAGTTCTACATCTTGATCTTCGGGCAGCAGGAAGTGAACTGTGTGCCACACTGGGCATAGCTTGATCACATGAAACCTCAACGCCACCCTCACAGTGACACACTTCCTCCACCAAGGCCACACCTACTCCAAGAAGGCAACACCTCCTGATAGTGCCACTCCCTATGGGCCAAGCATTAAAACACACGCATCTATGGGGGCCATTCCTATTCAAACCCCCACAGGAGTTGTCCCCTTTCTGTACCCCCTGTGGAAAGCCATCAATTGTAGAGGGCAAACTCCAGCATCTGTATAAAACTTTTTAAGAGTTCTCTTAGATGGCTTCCCATTTAGGCTGTTATTTTTTGCGGGGTGGGCTGGGGCTAGGTGGGTATAGGGGTTGTTACAGAAGTCTTCCACATCCCTCTTTCTCAACTGTGCATCTGCAATCATCGATGTCACTGCAAAAAGTAGCTTCCTTGCTCTTTACAGTCAGCCGGAGCATGGATCACGGCCTTCTATATGTTTTCTGGCGACAGCAGAGACCTCAAACACAGCCCCTGACTGCAGTAGGACCATTGACTCAGACAAGGCCCTTGGAGGCAGCCTGGACCACAGACAGCAGCCTGGCTCCAGGTTGCAGCACTTGCCACTCATATCAATATGGTTCCTGGGGGAAGCCTATGGACATCAACACGGCTTTAGGCAGTGGCCCAGACCACAGACATCCACATGGCCTTCAGTGGTAACATGGGCCATGGATACCAGCACAGATCCCAGCTTTGGTAGGACCAGGGACTCAGACATAGCCCTTGGTTAGCAGCATGGGCCCGGATGTCACCATGGCCTCAGGTGGTAGTGCAGGCCACTCAGATCAGCATAGTCCGAGGTGGCAGCATGGCCCTAGGATATCAACATAGCTTCAGGTGGCAGCCCAGTTCACAGGAATCCACATGGCCTTCCGTGGTAGCACGGGCCGAGGACATCAACACAGATCTCGGTGACTGTAGGGCCATATTCCCAGACATGGTCCTAGGCGGTAGCATGGGCCTGGACATCACCATGGCCTCAGGTGGCCTCTCAAGCCTCCCACATCAACAAGGCTCTCTGTGACAGTACTGCCCAGGGACATCAACACGGCCTCAGGCTGCAGCCCAGACCAAGCGCCTCCACACGGCCTTCTGTGATAACATGAGCCACGAACATCAACACAGACCCTGGCTGCAACAGGACCTAGACCCCATACATGGCCCTCCAGCAGCAGCAGCAGCAGCAAGCTGGATATCACCACGGGCTCAGATGGCAATGTCGGCCACTCCCATCAGCCTGCTCCTCAGCGCTGTGGGGTCTCCAGTTCTGCCTCTCTTCACAGTGCGCGCACGCACTGCTCCATTTCTATCTCTCTCCCTTCTTACCACCACACACTTGCTCACCCATGCTGTGAGGTGATGGGCGGGCCCATGAAGGACTCCCATGAAGGACTCTTCAATGGATGTGTTAAGTAAAATGAATTTAATTAGGGATATATTTTGTTATTCTACAACATGAAAATTGGAAAGGCAGCATTAAAAAGATAGTAAAAAGTGGTGATCACCAGACTCTGGAGAATAAGAAAGACTGAAGAGATGAAACGGTGACTCATTTTTTTAAAACTTTATTATTATTATTGTGTGTGAAAACGCACATGTGTGCATGTGTGGTACACCTGTGCCATGATGCACACATGGCTTTCAGAGTACAACTTTGTAGTTCTGTTCTCTTCTTCCACCTTTATGGGTTCTGTGGAACCCGGACTTGCATGGTAAGTGCCTTTACTGGCTGAGCCATCTCTCCAGCCTTAAAGAGGTGATTTTTAAGGCAGTGGAACTATTCTCTATGATACTATAATGGTGGATACATGAAACTCTTCGCCACTCACAGAAACATGCAACTTTGTACTATACGTGCTATGGACTTCTGTCAATAATAATGGGTTAGTATTGTTTCATTAACTTTAACACATATGGTCCTAGTGCAAGGTGTTGATAATGGGGGGAATTACATGAGAGATGGAGATGGGCTTTGTCCTGCTTAATCTCTCTGCAAATTTAAAACTCTTGTTAAAATACGTTTAAAAGCCCCCCCCATCTATCTCATCTATATCTATCTGTATATATATAGCTATCTGTATTATCTATATCTATATCTGTCTCCAGGTGCCCGATTTCAATTTGCTGGCAGCATACTTGGAAAAGAAACATTTCAGTTTTGAAATAACCAGGTTGTCCAAAAGAGGGTGCCAAAGACTTACAAAGATATCTTCTTTGTTCATGCAAAAAGAAATTAAGTAATAAGATGGAATTAGTGGCAGAGATCCCAGTTTAAGAACACATAGGACACATGTGCCTCTTCCCTATGGCTTCTGTCTTTCTTTAGAGTGGATAAGACCTTTGCTCTGTTTATTTGTTTTATATTTTTGAGTCAGTTTATATATCTCAGGGTGACCTTGAGCTTGCTATGGAGCTGAGGCTGGCCTAGAAATTCTGATCCTTCTGTGTTCAACTCCCAAGTATTGGGATTACCAATACAGGACATCACACCTGGCTCAGTCCTTTGCTCTTTGGTTTTGTTCTTTGGGAAGTGTAATGGCATATTTGCCCTGTTGATACCAGTGGTGAGCCTGACTTTAGAGAGATTCCTAGGAGGTCGGAGAGATGGCTCAGTGGTTAAGAGGATCCTGCGGTTCCCAGCACCCGTGTCAGGTAGATCACAGTTGCCTACAGTTCTAACTCCAGGGCATCTGATGCCCTCATCTGGCCCCCTCCAGCAACTGCATGCAGGCACACATATAAATAAAAATCAAAAAATTATCACACACAAATAAAAATAAAAGGAAGAAAGGAAATCCCATTGTACTGGGTCGTTTTTGTTAACTTGGTACACATTAGAGTTGTTAGAGAGGGAACTTCAAGTAAAGAATTGGTTCCACTAGAGTAGGCTGTAGGCAAGTCTATGGGGCCATTTTTCTTTATTAATGATTGACGTGGGATAGTCCAGGCCACTGTGGGCAGGGCCACCCTTGGGCAAAGTCCTGGATGCTATAGGATAACAAACCAAGCAAGCCATAGAGAGCAAGCCAGTTAGCAGCACTCCTCCACGGCCTCTGCTTCAGCTCCTGCCTCGGGTTCCTGTTTTGAGTTCCCGTTCTGGCTCCCCTCAGTTCTTACTCAGACATGTAAGGCAAATAAACTCTTTACTCTCCCAAATTGCTTTTGGTCATGGTGTTTATCACAGCAACAGAAGGCAAATTAGGGCACTTGTTGAGAGAGGGAGAGAGGGAGAGAGAGAGAGAGAGAGAGAGAGAGAGAGAGAGAGAAGGAGGGAGGGAAGGAGGGAGGGAGAGAGAGTCGAATAAATACACTTAGCTTTTCTTTGAAACAACTAGAGACATGGCTTGTTCTATTGGATTTAAACAGGAAAACTCATAATTCAAATTACAATTTCCTAAGTTTTATTTATTAAAAGATTTACATTTATTTAATTTTATGTATATGAGTTCAAAGGGGGAGTTGGAACCCCTAGAACTGGAGTTAAGGAGTTAAGCATGGTTGCGAGCCACCGTGCAGGTGCTGATAATCACTCTTGCTCTCTACAGGAGCAGCAAGTGCTCTTAAGTACTGAGCATCTCTCTAGCTGCAAATTCTTTACTTTTAAAAATTAAAATGTTTTCAGTGATGCATTAGAAATTTGAGATATTCTTAGGTCACCTATTGACAGCATTATCTATCTATCTATCTATCTATCTATCTATCTATCTATCTATCTATCTATCCATCTATCCATCTTTCCATCATCCATCTAATATCTATCTATCTATCAATCTATCTATCTTTCTATCTATCCATCCATCTTTCCATCATCTGTCTATCTAATATCTATCTATCTATCTATCTATCTATCTATCTATCTATCTATCTATCTTTATTTATTTATTTCCTGAGACAGGGTCTCACTTTGTACTCCAGCCGTTCTGGAACTCTCTATGTAGACCAGGAGATGGTGTTGGATCCCTGGACTAGAGTTATAGGTGTTTGTTAGCAGCCCAATGTGGGTTCTGGGAATGGTTCTCTTAACCACTGAGCCGTCTCTCCAGCCCTCCAGTGATTTGTTGTCAACTCCTTCCCTGTAGGAGGCACAGAGGTCCTTGTGCTCACAGATAAGCACTAGGGGAACCTGGAATATTAAATACTCAGGGTTTTCCTTTAAAGGAAGAGATGCACATGCTGTAATCCACCCAGAAGGCTGGGAGTGAATGTAGTTAATAACCTGGGGATCTTTGTGCTATCTGTGGCTAAGACCACATTGGATCTTCCCCCAGACCTTTACCATGAGTTTGCTTTTCTCAGTCAGTCTATAGAATCCATCTCTATGGAAGGTGTCACATGTACTTTACAAAGAGTTTCTATGAAGTCCCGTCTGATCTTTATTTAGCTTACTTTGTTTCTCAAGGAGATTTATGTGTGCTTTATTGTGCACATGGGATTGAGTTAATTATCACCAGGAAAGTTTTCACAAAATTGTGCTATGCTTAAATATACCTAAAATAAACTACTCAGGGTCAGTCTCCCGAAGTTTGAGCCAGTTAACTGTCTTCGAATGGCAAGTACAAATTGTGTTCATTTATGGTATATGACGTGATGTTTTGGTATGTTTATGCACTGTGGAAGGCTGAGTCAAGATATTTAACATGCATCACCTCACAGGAGAATACTTAGCATCTGGTCTCTGAGAAACATGTATGTGTATCGTGTGTGTGTGTGTGTGTGTGTGTGTGTGTGTGTGTGTGTGTGTGCCACAGTATGTGTGTGGAGGTCAGAGGACAACTTGTGGGATTCAGATCTCTTCTTCCACCATGTGGGTTCTGGGGGTTGAACTCAGATCATCAGCCTTAGCAGCAAGCACCTTTACCCTCTGAGCCATTTTGCCAGCCCTCCAGTGATCTCTTGATGGACTCTGATATTGATTCCTGTCTTAGGGTTTCTGTTGCTGTGAAGAGACACCATGACAAAGGCAACTCTTATAAAGGAAAACATTTAATTAAGGTGGAGGCTTACAGTTTTGGAGGTTTAGTCCATTATCATCATGGTAGGACATGGTGATGTGTAGGCAGACATGATGATGGAGAGGTCGCTGAGAGTTCTACATCTTGCACAGGCAAAAGGCAGTGGTCTGACTGTCACACTGAGTGAAGTTTGAGCAAAGGAGACCTCACAACCCACCCTCACAGTGACCCACTTCTTCCAATGAGGCCACACTCACTCCAACAAGGCCACACCCACTCCAACAAGGCCACACCCACTCCAACAAGGCCACACCTCCCATTAGTGCCTCTCCTTTTGGGGGCCATTTTCTTTCAAACCATCACAGTTCCATATCTTGGTGATTGTGAATAATTCTGCAGCAAGTAGAGGAATGCACAAATCTCTTTGATGTATTGGTTTTCTATCTTTTGGAATCTTACTCAGTAATGAAATTTATGGATCATATGGTCATTCTATTTAAAATTTTTTTTGGGAGAGGCTGGAGAAATAGCTCAGTAGTTAAGAATGTTGGCTGCTTTTCCAAGCACCCAGGTTTGATTTCCAGCATCTACATGATGGTTCACAGCCATCTATAACTCTAGTCCTGGGGGAACTGATATCTTCTTTTGACTTCTGTGGGCACTGCACACACACAGTGCACAGAAGAAATTCATGCAGGCAAAACACCCATACACATAAAATAAGTATTAAATTTTTTTGATATTTTATTTATTTATCATTTTTAAAATTTATTTTTATTTTCATGTGTATGGTTGGTTCTCCTGCATGTATGTATGTTCACCATGCATGTGCAATGTCTCAGGAGTCCAGAAGTTGTTGAAACTGCTAGAACTGGAGTTATAGGCTGTTGTTAGCCATGTGGGCACTAGCAATCAAACCAGTGTCCTCTGGAATAATAGCTAACACTCTTTTATTTTTTTCCTGGATCTGAGAACTGAACCCAGGACCTTGGGCTTGCTAGGCAAGTGCTCTACCACTGAGCTAAATCCCCAACCCCATAGCTAACACTTTTAACTGCTGAGACTGCTGTTAAAAATTATGCATTTTTATTTATGTGTATGTTTGTGCCTTTATGAGTTTCTGTGCACCATGCCTGTGTGAGTGCCTAAGGAGGCCAGATGAGGGCATTGGATCCCCTGGACTGGTGTTGCACGTGGTTGTTAGTGACTGATGTGGATGCTGGGAACCCAGTCTCGGTCCTCTGCAAGAACAGTAAGCACTCTTAACCACTGAGCCATCTCCCCAGCCCCATGGTCATCCTGTTTTAATTTTTTTGTGGGACCTCAATACTATATTCTATAATGACCATGCTTATTTACACTCTTACTAACAGAGTTCATAGGTTCTTCCACTTAAAAAAAATCCCCAAGAATACCTAACTTTATCTTTTTTAATTTTTTTTTGTTTTTTTGAGACAGGGTTTCTCTGTGTAGTTTTGGTGCCTGTCCTGGATCTCGCTCTGTAGCCCAGGCTGGCCTAGAACTCACAGAGATCCGCCTGGCTCTGCCTCCTGTGTGCTGGGATTAAAGGCTTGAGCCACCACCGACCGGCCTTTATTGCTTATGTTTAAAAATTACACTTCTTTCTTTATTGCGTGTGTGTGTGTGTGTGTGTGTGTGTGTGTGTGTGTGTGTACCACAGTGGACACGTGGAGGTCAGAGGAAAGCTTGCAGGAGTTGATTCTTCCCTGGCCTAACTTTATCTTTTTGATATACATTTCAATATATGTGAGGTAGTACCTCATTTGTGGTTTTAATTTTTATTTTCCTAGATGATTAGTGATGTTGAACATTTCTCCACATACCCTTTGAATATTTGTCTGTCTTCTTTTGAGAAATATCTCCTTGGGTCCTTTACACCACCCTGTCTTCTGAGACAGTGTCTCTCTATATGGTTCAGGCTGGCCTCAAACCTGAAATCCTCCTACCCCAGTCTTTTAAAAATTATTTATTTTATGTGATTAGATGTTCTGCCGTATGTATGTCTGTTTACCATGTGTCTAGTGCCCACAGAGACCAGAAGAGGGTGTTGCATCCCCCAGGACTAGACTTACAAATTGTTTTGAACTGCCATGTGGATGTTGGGTAGCAGACCTAGAAGACAGTCTTAAGCCAATGCTCTTATCTTCTTAGCCATGTCCAGACCCTGCCTCAGCCTTTTGACTGCTGGGATTGCAGGCATGTGTTCCCAGGGCTGCCTCCTTTATTCATGTTTAAAATGAAGGGGCCCATAGAACTATAGTCATACATGTACAGGGTGAGTTCTAGGCCCAGAGGGCTAACCATGTGGTTTGGAATTGGGCTTTTCATTTGTGGTGGTTAATATTGCCAACTTGTCACAACTTAGAATTACCTAGGAGACAAATCTGTGGGCATGACAGGAAGGGGATTTCTAGATTGGGTTGAGTTGGGAAGGTCTACTCTAACTGTGGGCAGCACCATTCTATGGACTGGGGTCCTGGGATGCTCCTTGGGCTGGGGTCCTGGGATGCTCCACGGGCTGGGGTCCTGGGCTTCCTGAAAAGCAGAATGTGATCTGAGATGCAGCATTCTTGTCTCTCTGCTCCCTGGAGTTGGATCAGTGCGACCAGCTGGCTCACATTCCTGATGCCATGAGTTCTCTTCCTTGATAGATTGCACCCTCAAAATACGAGCCCAAATAAAGCCTCCCATCCTTAAGTTGCTTTAGTTAGGTATTTCACAGCTCCAACAAGATGGGGATCTAAGATAATGTGTAGGGGTAAATGCTTGTCCTATGTTACATCATTTTGTTAGAACTCATTTATTCAGTCCTCTCTCTTGTTCTGTTCTGTTGAGTAAATTGATTGAAATTGTGTGTGGTGGTGCACACTTGTAATCTCAGTTCTCTGGGAAGTAGAGGCAGGAGGATGAGGAATTCAAGGTCATCCTTGGCTATACAGTGAATTCCAGGCCAGGCTGGGCTACAAGAGCCAGTCCTAAGAAAGAAAACAAACAAACAAACAAAAGTGAATGAAAAATCTTATGGATAATGTTTGTTTATGTATTTGTGTCAATGGTCGAATTGAAATTCCAAATTTGAATGTAAACATAACTTGCATTTTGATAAGCATGAGCATAAGTGGTCTGATGAGTTTTAAAAATAGAAAAACCTGCTCACTTGCATGTTCTTCTGGGATGTTCTTAAACCAGAGGACAGTTGCTCCCAAGAATGAGTCATTTCAGTTCAGTGACGTCCAGCATCGAAATGTCCGAGGGCCAGGAAGCATCTCGAAGAGCATTTACCTCTTCTGGTACATGCTACAAAAGAATTGTCCCAAGGATTGTTCGTATTTATGCCCTTGATGTTCCTATTTTAACAAAGACATCCTTTGACGGGAACTGCCTCTTGCAGATCTCAAAGCCAGCTGCATGTTGCTGCTTGGCTCTTCTGGTGATCTGGCTATGTGCGTTTTCTGATCTTGAGCTGCCGATGCGCTCTGTGAGAAGTGACATCTTAAACTTCAGGAAGGCTTTCTTCTCTGCGGGGAGGAAGACTGGAGTGACGCAATTATCCTGCTGGAGCACATTTCCTCTCAAGTCTGTCCTCAAAATATTTCTTTTCCCGAAAGAAAAAAAAAATCACCCCAGTTTTTGGAGAAGGTATGGGACAAAAGGACAGGTTTGTCCATCTCTTCCTATTTCTTCCCGGAAAGGGTAGCAAAACAAGGTTTTCTAGTCACTTACATATTTTTTAAATGAGGGCTCATGAGCATGTATTCTTTTTCCAAGTGAAGAAATTACAGCAAGCACACACTCTTCCACAAACTCTCCCCAAATATAGCAGCATCAACATCATTTTATAAAAATGACAATAAGCGGGGCAGTAGTGGCGCATGCCTTTAATTCCACCGCCCGGGAGGCAGAGGCAGGTGAATCTCTGTGAGTTCAAGGCCAGCCTGGTCTACAGAGTTAGTTCCAGGACAGCCAAAGATAACATCACCACTGGCTGACCTTGAATTTCTGATCCTCCTGCTTCTACTTCCCAAGTACTGGGATTACAGGCATACAACACCATGCCTGATTCTGTTTGGTGTTGGGGATTGAACCCAGGGCTGTGTACATGCTAGACAAGCACTCACTGATACAGTTACATCCTTAGACCCAAGTTATTTGATTTCTCTCTTCAAATATAGATTAGAATATAGATTAGAATAGGGTAAGTATGACTACTAAGTGGGGTAATGCTAGTATATTCTTCTTCTTCCTTTTTTGTTCTTTTTTTGAGACAGGGTTCCTCTGTGCTGTCCTGATACTCCCTCTGTAGACCAGGCTGGTCCTGTCTTCATAGATCCATTCGGCTCTGTTTCCCAAGTGCTGGAATTAAACTAGTGTGCCACTATGCCTGACTTTCATTTGTATCAGAATGACCCCCATAGACTCATATATTTGAATGCTTGGTCCTTAGTTCATGGAACTGTTTTGGGAAGGATTAGGAGGTGTGGCCTTATTGGAGTGGGTGTGGCCTTGTTGGAGAAAGTATGTCACTAGGGGGTGGGGTTTGAGGTCTCAAAAGCCCACACCAGGCCCAGTCTCTCTCTCTTCACCTTTCAGATGAGATGTAAGATCTCAGCTACTGCTCCAGCACCATGCCTGCCCTCGGCTACCATGCTTCCAAACACAATGATCAAGAACTAACCCTCTGAAACTGTAATTGAGCCCCCAGTTAAGTGCTTTCTCATAAATTGAATTGGTTATAGTGTCTCTTCACAGCACTAGAATGGTAACGAAGACTACATGTTTGCCAGCGTCCATGTGTGGTGGTCAGATGACAAACCCCCCCCCCAGACAGGATTTCTCTGTGTAACAGTCCTGGTTGTCCTAGAACTCACTTTGTAGACCAGACTGGCCTTGAATTCACAGAGATCTGCCTGCCTCTGCCTCCTAAATGCTGGGATTAAAGGTGTGCGCCACCACCCGGTGAGATAGATCATCGAATCTACTCTGAGAAAAAAGATAAAGAAAAATAGGATAAATAGGTAGATCACTGAATCTACATTGAAGAAAAATGGGGAAGATATAAAAATGACAAAAGGTAGACTACTGAATATATTATGAAAAGAAAATAGAGAGAATATGGATATGATAAGATAAAAAGGGAGATTATGGAATCTACTTTTAAAAAGGAACTACTTGTTTTAAATAAGATAAGTAATGAAAAATTTTTGTCTGAATTTGTCAAATATTACTGGACTGGACATTGGTTATATATTAATGGAGTTTTTTGTCTGAACCTGTCAAATGTTTATGGACTAGACATCATTAATGTAATCTTGACTGTGCATATTGTATATACTTATTGGATATAATTTTTCTTGTATTAGTTATAAGCTTTTTTAATTTTAGACAAAAAGAGAGGAAATGTGGTGGTATTGTGTTCCCCAAAATATTGTGTACCTTAATAAACTTATCTGGGGTCAGAGAACAGGACAGCCACAATATTAAACATAGAGGTTAGGCAGTGGTAGCATACACCTTTAATCCTGGCATTCCGGAGGCAGAAATTCATGTGTTCAAGGATACACCCAAGCATGGTGACCCACGCCTTTAATCTCAGAAAGCAAGCCTTCAATCCCAGGGAGTGGCAGTAGAAAGCAGAAAGGTATATAAGGCGTGAGGACCAGAAACTAGAGGCATTTGCCCTGGAGAGGCATTTGGCCTGGAGAAGCATTGGCCTGGTTAAGCATTCAGGCTTCTAGCAGCAGTTCAGCTGAGAGTCATTTGGATATGAGGACATAGAGGCTTCCAGTCTGAGGAAGTAAAATCAGCTGAGGATCTGGCGAGGTGAGATAGCTGTGGCTTGTTCTGTCTCTCTGATCTTCCAGTGTTCACCCCAATACCCGGCTCAGGTTTGATTTTATTAATAAGAACTTTTAAGATTCATGCTACAACCCGGCTGGTCAGATGACGACTTATATATAAGAATTGGTTATGGGGCTGGAGAGATGGCTCAGAGGTTAAGAGCACTGACTGCTCTTCCAGAGGTCCTGAATTCAATTCCCAGCACCCACATAATGGCTCACAACCATCTGGTGCCCTCTTCTGTGTACATAATAAATAAATAAATCTTAAAAAAAAAGAATTGGTTATTTCTACCATGTGAGTCACAGGAGTCAAATTCACACACCCAGGCTTGGCAGCAAACATCTTTACCTTCCAGGCCATTTTTCTGGCCCCATGATAACATTTTTTTTTTTTTTTTTTTTTTTTTTTTGGTTTTTCGAGACAGGGTTTCTCTGTGTAGCTTTGCGCCTTTCCTGGAACTCACTTGGTAGCCCAGGCTGGCCTCGAACTCACAGAGATCCGCCTGGCTCTGCCTCCCGAGTGCTGGGATTAAAGGCGTGCGCCACCACCGCCCGGCTCATGATAACATTTTAAAGTGACTTTATTTTAGTGAAAGCTCACTTTCGTTCATATGATAGATATTTAATTTGGATTCTTCCCAAAGCAAACCCTGAGACAGGGAGTTAGCAAGCCACGGGGACAGTGAAGGGAAAGTAGGGGACCATATAGGACAAGGGAGGAAACAAGGCAGTGAAATCCAAGGACTTTTCAGGCCAGCTGCCACTACAGACTCCTGGGACATCATCCTGCAAGGACTCTCTGAGAAGCCAGACAAACCTCCGAACCGACTACAGAACGGACCACACACCTGAGGAGTGGGTACAGCCACTCCCAGAAAAAGCAGGCTAATTGTCCTTCACAAGTTCCCACGCTTTGGCTTTTACCGTTTGCCTCATTGATGTCATGAAATTCGCTCCTCTGCCGACTCTATTCCTAGAATATTGATAATTATATTCAGAAGCGTGATTTGACTGAGACTTGGTTTTCTTGGCAGGAGTGTTACATAAGTGGTGTTGGGCATTTTCGTCATGACTGCAAGATGTCTTACTGCCTCTCCTGGAATGTTAGGAGCCATTTATAACCATTGCCCACTTTCCTTGGGACTTGGCAAAATGTTACAATTCAACCCCCCCCCTTCCCACCATGAAAAGGAACTTTTCCTCATCAAATATTTGGTTACCTTGTATTATAGCTGTTGTGTGGAAATCGGATCAAATATTTGATTTCTCTGCTTATCTCCCAGTTTCCATAAGAGTGCATGGATTCCCTAGCTACTTTACTTGTGGCTAATGAAGGTTATTATTTTTCTGTTTCAGTACCATTTGAAATGCATGTTTTGAAAAATATGTTTGATGTGTGTGCATTCTTGGAAGTTATTATTCTTATCAATGCTTTGGTCAGTTGGAGCCTCCTCAAGTTGTCCCTTTATCCTTGTGAGAGTGTCCCAGGAGAGTTAGAGATCTTTCTGCTTCAGGTGTTGTAGAGCACCATCTAGTTTTTATGTATTCCATGTCCTAGATCTTACAATTAGTCATTTTCCCAAAGTGTTTTACTTTTTGAATGAAAACATTGCTGTTTATGCTGATAGTGATTCATGGCTTGTGATCCTAACACTTGGGAGGCTAGGCTGGAGGATGAGGAACTCAAGGTCATCCTTTGGTATATAGAAAGTGCAAGTTTGAGGCCAGCCTGGGCTACATGAGATCCTGTCTCAAAGAACAAAACAAAAATTGATGGTTCTTTCTTTTAGAGAGCAAAATTTGTGTGCTTGGAGGATTCCATGCTCTTGCCTGGATCTTTGTTTCTATGATTTATTTTCCTGGATAACTCACTCACTTTTCTTCCTTCCTTTCAGTTTATTTGTGTGGGGTGCATGCATGTGCTTATCTCTGTAGGCAGGTGTGAAGGTCAGAGGTCCATGTTGAGTGTACTCCTCTCTTGCTTTCTATTTTAATTTTTGGAGATAGGATCCCTCACTGAAGCTGATCGTTAGAGATAGCCTAGCTGGCCAGTGAGCTCCCTGGATCCTCCTGTTTCTGTTCTCCAGTGCTGGGGTCACAGACCTGTACGGTTGTACCTTGTGTTTACTGTGGGTACAGGATCTGAACTCAGTCCCTTACACTTTTGCAGGAGCACACCCACTGAACCATCTCCCTGGTTGCCCTGTCCTTCCTTCCTTCCTTCCTTCCTTCCTTCCTTCCTTCCTTCCTTCCTTCCTTCCTTCCTTCCTTTCTTCCTTTCTTCCTTCCTTCCTTCCTTTCTTCCTTCCTTCCTTCCCTTCCATTCCCTTCCCCTTCCTCCCTCCCTCCCTCCTTTCCTTCCTTCCTTCCTTTCTCTCTTTCTTTCTTTTGGTATGGGATCTTGCTATATAGCCTGTGCTTGAACTCATGTCAATCCTCCTGCCTCAGCCTCCTTCCTGAGTGCTGCCATTACAATCATATGCTACCACATCTGGCTTAGTATATAATTCTTTTTATTTTTATTTTTTGTTTTTTTGAGACAGGTTTCTCTGTGTAGCCTGTGCTGTGGGATGGTCTGTATGTCAAATTGCTCTGATTGGTCAATAAATGAAACACTGATTGGCCAGTGGCCAGGCAGGAAATATAGGCGGGACTAACAGAGAGGAGAATAGAGAAAACAGGAAGGCGGAAGGAGACACTGCCAACCGCTGCCATGACAAGTAGCATGTGAAGATGCCGGTAAGCCACGAGTCACTTGGCAAGGTATAGATTTATAGAAATGGATTAATTTAAGATATAAGAACAGTTAGCAAGAAGCCTGCCACGGCCATACAGTTTGTAAGCAGTACGTCTCTGTGTTTACTTGGTTGGGTCTGAGCGGCTGTGGAACTGGCGGGTGACAGAGATTTGTCCTGACTGTGGGCCAGGCAGGAAAACTCTAGCTACAAGCCTTGGCTGTCCTTGAACTTGGTAAGACCAGATTGGCCTTGAACTCAGAGATTCACCTGCCTCTGCCTCCTGAGTGCTGGGATTAAAGACATTTGCTACCACTTCCTGACTTAATTTTTTTCCCCCCCAGCAGGGTTTCTCTGTGTAGCTTTGTGCCTTTCCTGGAACTCACTTTGTAGACCAGGCTGGCCTCGAACTCACAGAGATCCGCCTGCCTCTGCCTCCTGACTGCTGGGATTAAAGGTGTGCGCCACCATCGCCCGGCGACTTAATTCTTTAAAATAAAAAAAAACCCCACACACTTATTTATTGTGTGTGTGTGTGTGTGTGTGTGTGTGTGTGTGTGTGTGTGTGCAGGAACACCATGATGTGTATGTGGAGGTCAGAGGACAACTCTTCTTCCATCATGTGGGTCCCAGGGATTGAAGCATCATTATCTGCCGAACCAACTTGCTGGCCCAGTAGATAGTTCTTAGACTGACTTAAAAAAAAGATTTATTTTCATTTATGGGTGTGTCTGTTTGAGTGTATGCTACATGTGTACAGATGCCCTTGGAGGCCAGAAGAGAGTCGAATGTCCTGGAGCTATAGTTACAAGTGATTGTGAATCACCTGACGTGGGTTCTGGGAACCGAACTCAGGTCCTGAGGAAGAGCAGCAGGTGCTGAGCCATCTCCACTTTGACAACTTTCACCAAGTTTTTTTGGATGCCCTTACTCCAGGGCATGTATGACAAGTATGTGCTGCTGTCCCTGACGATAGAGATTTGTCTCCACTCAGCATTAAATTACCAAGACTATGCATGAAGGAAATTTGTTCAGATCACTTTGGACTGAAGAAAGAGTGTGAACAAACAGCAACTTGGCAAAGGCAAGAAATCCAATTTGGATAGAAGTGTGGTTACAGGGAGGAATGCAGTAGGTGCTAAGTCTAGGGAAAAAAAAATGTGTGAAGCCTGTGAGGAAGTGCCCAGAGCTGCCAAGTCGCTCAGCACAGAGTATCACGTCTTAAATTAAGGAACCACAGATCTGTTAGTGAATCACTGAGATGATGGGCAGTGGATGAGCTGATGTGATAACATTAGGATCAGACAGACCTGGGTTCGAATCTTGGCTTTGTCACTTACTGGACATGAGCCTAGCTTTATGTAGGTTAAAATGCATGCCATCCACTATCAACTTGCATCTTTTTAATATTTTTTTCTTCTGTGATCTTAGTATTGGACCTAGCACCTTACATATACCAGGCAAATACTCTGCCACTGAGCTGTAGCTCCAGCCCTCTTTACGAGGATGTGTATTGTGTGTTTGTGTGGGAGAGTGAGAGGGAAGAGGTTGAGATAGACTCTCAGGGAATTCAGCTGTGAACTCACTATGTATCCAGTGTGTGTGTGTGTGTGTGTGTGTGTGTGTGAGAGAGAGAGAGAGAGAGAGAGAGAGAGAGAGGTTTCACACAATTCAGCTTTGAATCACTATGTAGTCAGTGTGTATGTGTGTGGGTGTGGGGAGGGTGAGACAAGGTCTCACATTATTTGGCTTTGAACTCAGTGTGTAGCCTTGGACTTGTTATTTTCTTGCCTACACCTCGAAAGTGCTGTTATCACTGAGGTGCACCACCACACTCAATTCTAGCCCCCTTTTTACTTAAAATATTTTAATTAATTAAGTGTGTATGTGTACTTATAGGCCAGAGGTCAGCCTTGGGTACTGTTCCTCAGAATCTGTCCACATTGTTTTTGAGACAGGGTCTCTTATTGGGACTGTGGACTCTCCAAGTAGACGAGACTGACTAGCCAACCAGCCCCGGGGTCAACCTGTCTCTGCCTCCCTGGCGCTAGGGTTATGAATAATTGCCACCATGCCTGGCTTTTTATGTGAGTGCTGGGACCAGACTCAGGTCCTCACGCTCTCATGTAAGTGCCTGACTGATGGAGACGTCACTCCAGCTTGAGGAAAATCTTTCTATTGTTCCACATGCTGAAGTTTCCTTTAGATCTGCTCTTCTGGTGGTAAGGATGGGACTATACTTCCTATCCTTTATATCCTGTTCTATTTCCATCACAATAATCAGAGCTCTGTGAGATCGAGGCCAGCCTGGTCTACAGAGCGAGTTCCGGGAAAGCCAAAACTACACAGAGAGACCCTGTCTTGGAAAAAAATTTGCATTTTAATGTATGTATATGTGTATGTTGTATGTATGTATATATGTATGTTATATGTATGTATGTATGATGTATGTGTGTTGTATGTATGTATATATGTATGTGGTGATGCTGTGATCAAATCCATGACTCACACATGCTAGTCAAGGAGTCTACTACCGAGTTACTCCCCCGCCCTAGATTTGATCTTCACAGAATTCTAGGAAGGATGGTTATTCCTTTCTCCTGAGGAAAGATACCCTCATTTCTGTATTAATCACGTTGGCACCCATAGATAAGGGGACCAAGAGAGAGCCTCTACATTTTATTTTATTTTACATCTTTTTCTTTTTTTCCCTTTTGTTGAAAATAGACTCCCCCCTCTCAATACTATATTTTGATTATGGTTTCCCTTCTCTCTACTCTCAGTTTCTCCCCACCTCCCCTCCCTATCCACCCCCTTTCTGCCTCTCATTAGAAAACAAACAAGCTTCTAAGGGATAATAATAAAATAAAATAAAATAAGGTAAAAAACTAACACATTGGAATTGGACAGAACAAACAGGAGGAAAAGAGTCCAAGAGAAGGCACAAGAAACAGATATAGACACAGAGACCCACTCCTTCCCACACTCAGGAATCCCATAAAACACTAAACTGGAAGCCATAATACATACACAAAGGACCTGTAGAATAAAAAGATAAAAAAATAAGATTAAAAATAAGATAAAAAAAAAGAGTTGGGCGATGGTGGCACACGCCTTTAATCCCAGCACTAGAGAGGCAGAGGCAGGCAGATCCCTGTGAGTTCGAGGCCAACCTGGTCTACAGAGTGAGTTCCAGGACAGTCAGAGCTACACAGAGAAACCCTGTCTTGACACCGGCGCCTCCCCAACCCCCACATGACATTATGAGACAAAGAATCTTCAAAGATGCCATTGAGTTTGTTTTCTGTTGGCCGTCTACTGCGGGTCATGCAGCCTACCCTCAAGAGTAGTTTGTTTCCCCAGTGAGATTTCCTTGGGAAAAACTAAGTTCTCATTTGTAAGTGGTTATCAATTGGGGAGAGCTTCTGGGTTAGGGATGAGGGTACGTGTCCACTTTCTCCTTTCAGTTCTAGGACCCCATCTGGTGCAGATCCCTGTAAGCCCTTTGCATGCTGCCTCAGTCTCTGTAACTAATATAGGGGTGGATAATGTTGATTTAGAGTGACTCATTTTTTGGCATCTTCCATCCTCTCTGGCTCTCATACTCTTTCTGCCTCCTCTTCTGCAGGGTTCCCCCAGTCCTGAGGGGAGGGGTTTGATGGAGACATCCCATTTAGGGCTGAGTGTTCCAAGGCCTCTCACTTTGTGCAAATTGTCTGGCTGTGGGTCTCTGTATTTGTTCCCATCTGCCGCAGGAGGAAGCTTCTCTGATGGTGACTGAAAATGGCTGAGCTATGGGTTTAGTGGAATGTCATTAGGAGTCATTTTATTGCTACTTCTTTTGGTTTTATCCTAGGTCCCTGGGCTATCTAATCTCAGGTTCTTGGTCACCTAGTCAGTGTCGGGTATGGGCTTCATCTCATGGAGTGGGCCTTAAGTCAAATCAGATACTGATTAGTTACTCTGTTTCTAGTAAGTGTTTCTGTGGTAGGATGAGGCGTCCTTTGAATATATGCCCAAGAGTGAGCCTCCAAATTTTAGAGCAAGAAGAAACCTAGAACTAGTGTAGTGAGCACACACCTTTAATCTAGCCACTTGGGAGGCAGAGACAGGTAGATCTCTGTGAGTTCCAGGCCAACCTGGTTCACATAGTGAGTTCCAGGTCATCCAGGACTACTTAGTGAGACTCTGTCTTTAAAAATAAAGAAAGAAGAAATCTAGACTCTTTAGTGTAAGCCTTTCATTTCACAGCTGAGGCTACTCATGCCTCTAGCACATTTATTATCTCGTGTCAGAGGATTAAAAAACTTGAAATAATTTAACAATGATACACTAGGGCATGGTATCAAGTATTCTATCTTGTATAATCCTGTATACTTTGGGAAGCCAGATCTTTTTTTTTAAATTTTTTTAAAAAATTAATTAATTAATTTATTTATCATGTCTGCAGTGTTCTGCCTACATGCATGCTTGCAGGCCAGAAGGGGGCACCAGATCTCATTACAGATGGTTGTGAGTCACCATGTGGTTGCTGGGAATCGAACTCAGGACCTCTGGAAGAACAGCCAGTGCTCTTAACCGCTGAGCCATCTCTCCAGCCCTTTTTTTTTTTTTTTTTAAAGCCAGATCTTTTACAGTCAAAGCAAATGGGCACATGGAGAGAGACGGAGCCTTGATGTTAGAGTGGGTGAGGCAGGACAAGGATTCATCTATGTGATTATGGGTCTAATATTGTCCCAGGAAATTACAGACTAGGAAAAAAGCTCCCCACCAAACTGAGGAAATCTAAGAAAATGTACAAGTGTGGAACTCATGGCTTGTCCAACAAATGGTGAGCAGGAAAGCAAGAAAGCACCTTTGCATAGAACGGAGCCCGATGTACGGGGCTGGGAAGTCAGGAGAAATAACCTAGACCTCCAGTAGATACTAGCTGTGTCTCAGC
>CABHPQ010000481.1:9877-23278 GCA_902168405.1 Peromyscus aztecus
CAGCTCAGTAAAATAACCAACAGGTGGATCTGACTCCGGGAGGCCCACTTGGCAAGTCCCAAGCCAAAGTTAGGTGGGTAGACCCAGGAAAATCTCTGAAAGAACTAGTGAGAGAAGCAAGCAGAGATCGTCACCCAGAGATGGGTGACGGCTCAGCATCTGGGACAACGGGCTGACCTCTAAGCAGTTCATGAACTTGCTTTTTTGATTGTGAAACTAAAATCCAAGTATGTGTGAAAAGAAGGAGAAAAAGAAGGAAAAGGAGGAGGGAAAGTGTAAGAGCCAGAGACTCGGGGTGTGGGTGGAATGAGAGGGGCAGGAAGGGCCTGACATCAGTGGCCTCTGTGTGCAATGGGCTGTCCAGCACTGGGCTTCTGGGATAAACACATCTGAACTCTCTGTCCATGGACCCTGCCCTCCTCTTCCCTGGCTGGAGAGCCCACACCACTGAGCTGCATTCTGAGCTCTCAGTGAGCCATGTCCTCTTAATGAGACTGTCTCCAAGCCAGAGTTTGTAAATGAGTGACCACATCTGGATTGGGGGCAGTAGTGGGTGTCCTTGCTGAGTGTGTAGGAGTGGACAGAGCAGGCTACCAGCTCCATCTTCTGGCCCTGGAGGCTTTTGCTCTAGGAAAATGGGATTAACTGTTCTCATCTAGCATCTATATCTTCCTTGTGCTCTGGGCTGTGGGAACTCAGGCGACCTCTGCTGGCCTGTCTGTTCCCTGATGACCATGAGTAGCCTGGCCTAGATGCTGCAACCCGGACTCCCATGGATTCTAGTGAAGGGTTCCTGAGGGTCTCTGTTAGAAAAAGAGCTTGGAACTGATTGTGAAAGCTAAGGAGGAACTAGACTGGCCCTGTAAACCCCAGACCAGCTGTATCCAGCTGGAAGCACTGATACACACCCACACCCTTCAGAGCTGGGTGGATGGAGCTCCACACGCCCACACTGCCCTTGCGTAGCCGCTGGCCAATGGCAAACTCCAGGTGCAGCAAGGGAATCCCCTCCAGTACCAGAAGGATGAGAAACGGGATCATGAAGGCTCCTGGATGGGAAGAAGCAGGACATGTCATTACAGGTCAGGACACACCTGGGGACAGGCACTTCAAAACCTTAGTTCTAACAATTAGTTGCCACCAACACCCCTATGGCACTTGAACAGAGCTGGTATGTATTGGTTAGCCATGTGAGTGGAGCCACAGCAAACTTCACAGCCTGGAAGGATCCCTCAGGTGAACAGTCTCCACTGTCTCCTCACATGTGTTAACACTCCCTGCTGGTTTGAAGAACATTAAACAGAGCGTGTGACAGTACCACCTTGCTCACTGACAGTAACCCAAAGACACAGAGGGATTCTACTGGCTGAGGATGAGTTGGCCCCAGGCCCCTCACTGACCAGAGCCTTGGGAACAGAGGAACAGAGTTACAACCTCTGAGATTAGCTGCTGTGGGGATGGTGTGTCACTGCACGGTCAACTAATGCTAAATCAGCTGTCAGCAGCATGAGAAGGGATGTCTTCACTGGTGATGGTGGACAACCAGGAGAAGAAGCAAGCACCCTTTGGCCTAGAGCAGCCCCGTTACTGGCATGTGCTCTCTACTTCAAAGTGTGATAAGTGCAATGATGGTCCCAAATAACCGGCGACTTTGCCCTCATCTGTGCAAACCCTTTGTACTATAGACCTACCAGCGCTAATGTTAGGAAGTGTGTCTCTCCTGTGCTTTAAGAATCTTCAGTGGCATCCTGTGTATTAATTATATTTCTATAAGAACTATGTTAATGAAAAAAAGTTTACATAATGTATACCAAATAACAGTATTGAGCCTAGAAAGATGGCTCAAAGGATATTGAGCACTTGTTGCTCTTGCAACAGCTTTCTTCAGTTTCTAGCATCCATATGGTGGCTTACAACCATCTGTGACTCCAGATCTGATGCTTTCTTCTGACCTCCATGGGCATCAGGCATGCACACGACATGCATACATAATGTAGGCGAATGCTCATATACACACAGAGTAACTGAGTAAATCTAAAAAGAGAGAAAAGAGCTGAGCATGGTGGCACATGCCTTTAATCCTAACAGGTGGATCTCTGTGAGTTCTGGGCTAGCCTGGCCTACGTAGTGACTTCCAAAACAGCCAGGACTGTGTAGAGACCTTGCCTCAAAAGAGAGAGAGAAAGAGAAAGGGAGTGAAGGGGGAGGGAGGGACAGAGGGAGAGAAAGAAAGAAAAAGAATGAAAACAACCACCACTATCAACAGAGTTGAGAAGTCAACCTGTGGAATAGGAAAAAAATCATTTGCAAACTACAAGTCCATTGAGGTATTAAATTTCTCAGAATATTTAGAGGACAAAACTCAAAATCCAACTTAAAAACAGTCACAGACCCCCAAGAGATGTTGACCCAGAGAAGACACACAGATTCTAGTAACACTTGAGAAGATGCTCACATCACTGAGCATGCAGAAAATGTTAAGTCCAAATTATGAGATACTATATCACACCACAAAAGCAGAAAAGAGAATTATAAGCCCACGCAGAGGGGGAGACTAGAGCCCTCAGTATCATTGGTGAGAAAGCAGAACAGTGCAACCATCATGGAAAGCAACAGGGTCATTCCTGGAAAAAAATTAGACATAGAACCACCACATGACCCAGAAACTGCATTTCTAGGTACCCAAGAGAAAGCAGAGCCCCAACAAGATGTTTAATATCTGTATTCACAGCAGCACCATTCAGTGGCTGAGTGGATAAACACATCATGACCCATCCGTATGGTGAGATTTCAACACAGGGATGAAGATGGGGGATTTTGTTGAGTTAGGCAAAAGCCAGTCACCAAAAGCCCAAATGTTCTACCATACAGGTCCTTGGAGATGACATGTTCACAGAAACCATAGAACAGAGGTTGCAGGGGCAGGAAGCAGTATGGGGTGGTGATAACAAGGACATTTTCAGTTGGAGAGGATGAGAGTTCCAGAGATAGACAGTAGTGATACTGTACACTTAGATGTACATAAAGCCCCTGAACAAGACGTTTAAAAATGGCAAAGAGGTACATTTTAAGAAACATGTTTTTCTCACACAGGGAAGCTGAGAGCAGAAAACACATGAAGCCCTCTCTATACCTACAGTGGCAATCTTCCCATCACAAGTCCCTCTCACTGAGGGGACACTTTAGCTATCACATTTGACCTCAGATTTTGAGTGGTTAAGAATTATCCTTTGCAGTATGCTGCTGTGTGGGCATTTGGAAACAGTGGCAGGCCAGCGCTGGGGCCGAACCAGACAGGAGATGACCTATCCCAGAACACGCCTCGTGACAATGGACAGACTAAACAGTTAGGTACTTGGGGACTGTTTTAAAATAAGGGTAGACGCGTGCTTCCCTACGGAAAGTACTGCGTCCGTGAAGGCCAGGTTTTATCTTTGCACGTATCTTGCAGGAACGCCAGCACCAGACTGCTGCCGATGGGGAAGAGGTGGCAGGAGCTTTGGAGAAATCACCAGGCTTAGGGGGATTTTCATATGCATTTACTCCCAACATCATCACATTCCTTCTTTTTAGAAGAACACAGGGAGAGAACTGAGGCTGAGAATGGCCACTACTTCTATTGCAGGTCTCGGGGAGGCTCTGTGGGGACAAAGCTCAAGCTGAAGCCACGGCCTAAGAACCCAGATTCGAGAGCAGCCTGGACTCCCCTCAACACTTAAGAGCCTCTAGCCACTGACCGGGGATTCTGTCCTGCTAGAACTCATGCCAGTCCCTGGGGAAAGGTCCAGAGAAAAAAGCTGTGAGCCCACCATGGTCCCATCCATGTCATATCCCTTCGTGCCCAGGTGTCTCTGGCACAGACTCCCGGCCTGTCACAGAAGAACACGAAGAAGAACACGAAGACATCCCAACATCCCAACACTCAGGATGCAGCCTTATCTCTGCCAGGCCAGGGCACCATCATCTGTTGTATGATACTTTGTGTTCTGACAAATAAAGCTTGCCTGGAGATCAGAGGGCAGAGCTAGCCACTAGTTAACCATAGAGGTCAGGCAGTGGTGGCACACACCCACCACCCAGCACTTGGGATGAGGAAACAGGAAGATCAGGAGTTCAAGGTCACCCTGGGCTACACGAGATTGAACTAGTCTAAAAAGAGGAATAGAGCCAGGCAGTGGTGGCTCAAGTCTTTGATCCCAGCATGTGGGAGGTGGAGACAAAAATATAAGATGGGTGGAAACAGGATCTCCCCCCACTCAGTCTGAAGATTTGTAGAGACAGGATCCCCCTGTTCAGTCTGAGATTAGAGGTAAGAAATCTCTAATGACTGGCTGCTCTGCTTCTCTGATCTTTCAGCTTTCACCCTTGATATTTGACTCCAGGTTTTTATTGTTAAGACTAATTAGGATTGTGCTTCAATCATCCCACCTGACAGAGACAGGAAGAGATAGAGACATAGAAAGTCAAAGAAAGAGGCAGAAAGGGGCAGAGAGGGACGGGGGGAAGGAAGTACTTGAGAAGGGACAGAAACAAAGAGACTAGAGCAGATAGAGAGGCAAGGAAAGACAGAAGGAAACAAGGGGAGAGAGATGAGAGACAGAGAGACACAGAGAATCAGAGACAGATGAGAGACAAGATGAGGCAGAGACAGGAGAAGCAGACACAGGAAGAAACAGAGAGGGACGGAGAAAAAAAAGGGAGATGTTCTCCTTTCTCTGTAGGCCCTGGGGTTGACCAAGTAAGTGAACCAAGGATGGTAGGCCAGCACTTGCTTTCTCTGTGCCCCACACAGGGGAGCCTGTCATGTGGGGGTAGGTCAGATGATGATAGTCTGGAGGTTCCTGGGGTGGGGCCCAAATATTGTTCCCAGCTCAGAGCAGCAAGTTTAATACAAGACCTGGGCTTCTGTGGAAGGTGACAGAGTCCCAGTCCTGGATAGGATCTTCATCTCTGAGCTAATGTGCCACCTCTCCACAGGTGTGGGGGCAGAGGAAGTGGAAACAGGTATTGGATAGGAGGAAGCTGGGGCTCCAGGATAGAGCACCAAAGACTAATGTCCAAAGGTCTCCAGAGATAAGGCCTTTTGTGCTGCCCGGAGTCCTTGGCATTTGCTGTTTACACAGAGAGAAACACCAGTAGAGATCATAGCAAAGTGGGGCTGAAGGGAAACGGAATGTGCAGCTTGAAGAAGGCCCAGTTCTGTCTTAGTCTTAAGTGGAAAGTAGGAGTAAGGGGAGAGGAGAGGGGAGAAGTGGAGGGGCTAGAAGGGAGAAGGCAAGTGCTACAGGTGGAATCCACCCTATTTTCTTTTTCCAGCAGCGGTGTGTGCTGTACACACTTGCACATGGTTGTACACAAGATCATCAGGACTAGACCAGGGGGTCATGGGCTCACGGTGGAGAATCACTGGAGGATGCATGGAAAAGGCTGGGAACATTCTGTGGGGGCCAACCTGGTCCTTGGAAGGAAGGCAGCATCTGGGCCAGCACCCATGTCACCCAACATGGACACAGAACAAGAGTGGTGGGTTCCCAGTGGCCCAAGGCTTGTAGCCAGGGCCAGGACATAGATGGACAACCATGCCCAGGGTATCCTGGGTAGATACGGTAACTTCCATGTGCAAAAAAAGTAGTATTAGGGCCCAGCTGACCAAGGCTAGCCCACTCTTCTGCATGTGACTGGCCCAATGATCTCCTTGGGTTTGCCAAGTACAGCCCCCAAGTAGGCTCAGTGTTGGAGACAGCCTTAGTATCCCCCATCACGTTCCTTCCATTTCACACATGTGAACACTAGGACCAAGATGTAGTGCCAGTGGTCTAGGAGGCTGATCCTGGGCTGCTGTGTGTCTACACTACCTTTGAGTACACAGTCCTCAGGAAAAGGGCCCAAAGCAAGTCCATCTCACCCAGGCTCACTGTGGAAGTTGGTGACTGGCCTGTGTAATTTTTGGTGGACAGTCTGAGTTCCCAAGAGTAAAGCTGCAGAGGAGCCAGGGCTGCCGGCTTCTCATGTCTGCTCAGCTTCAGTGGTCCATGCTGAGCTGGAAGTTTGTGTCACTGACAAACCTGAGAACTATCAGGAGGCAAGATATCGGGGTATACGGTCTAAGAGTATTGGATCCCCAGGGACACCACCCAGGTCCATTGTCCCCTTGTCTACTAATACCTGTCATGGTCTCTTGTCCCCCAAGAGCTTGTGGGAGACCCTTAATTCTCTAAGTCTATTTAAGTTTCCTCTGGAGGCTAGATGAGGCTAGCCTCACCTACAGGCCTTCTCTGCCAGGGTCCAGAGTTTCAGGTAAGAAAAAAATCTACCATATGATAGTACTGCTTGTGAGAAGTCATAGGAACAAGAAGCCAACCCTCAGGTCAGGAGGACCATCTCTGGGTCCTGCTCTTCTGAGTCCACCTAGCCCAAACACTTCCCTTCCTTCTGGGTAATTGTCCAGCCTATGGAGGATGTGGGCAACACAGGCCAGAGTGACCCAAAGACACATGGCTCCTCCAAGAGGTGTTCTCCCCACTTTACCTGAGCTGCCTCTCTGAAACCTAAGCCCAGACCCTCTCAGGAAGTAAAAGCTCAGAGCAGTGTGACCAAGGAACCGAGGCCATGGCCAGAGCCTTCTCAGCACATCCCCTCCTGTCTTCCCAGGGTTGGCACAGAGGTCTATAGTACTGCCTGATCCACAGACCACTGCACCACACACCTACAGGGGCAGCACCACAGCCCCAAGGTCCCCAGGGCATTGTTAGCTCAGAGACGAGATGATCTCAGGTGTTAGGAATCCCCATGAGATTCCCACAGAAGCCTGGACCTTAGACACAGCTCTTTTGTGGAAATCCTGAACAATTCCTGGTGGGGCAGTCTCAGCCCAGCCCTTCTCTCCTAGGCACAGAACTGACAAACGTGTGCTTGTCTCCTACCCTCCGTTCATGTGGCACCTCCACATCCCTGCAGAGTCGGGGAATGTAGGGGAGCCTGAGGGTGCCCTGCCTGGGTGGAAGTTGGAGGAAGGCCAGGGTCTGTTTTTCTGACCTGAAACTGCTTGCTGTGGGGGTCTCTACATCCAAATCAGGTCCTGGGAAAGAGGAGGAGATCCAAGGACAGGAGGTTGGAAAGCCTTGGGCCAGTTTTGTTTAGGATAACTGGATAGCAAAACCTGGGACTGTCTGCTCTCTCATTTGCTGTGGAGCCTGGCCTGAGTGAAAGGTCCTGGCAGAGTCATAAACAGCCAGCCTACACATCTACACAGCAGCGCAGTGGCTGTGACAACTTCCCATCACAATGCCAGTGTGTGTCTACACAAACTGGAAGTCAAGAAAGCTCCTGAGTCAGAGAATCCCTCTTAAGAGGAGAATGCCTGGAACCCCACCTGTGGCACACCCCAGGTCCAGCAGAGCCAGTTTCTACAGCAGCCAGGCCTGCCCATACCGCCACTGACAGCACCACGTTAGGAAGGCAGAGCCTGGGCTCCGGGTGAGACGCTCCCCTGAGAGCTCAAGAATATTTGTGAGTTTGTGGTGTGTGTGTGTGTGTGTGTGTGTGTGTGTGTGTGTGTGTGTGTGTGTGTGTGTTTCCTAGGTGCAGCAGCCCTTGTGGGGCTGGGGATTTAAAAAGCTGGAGTACCAACTTGCAGCAGTTTCTGTGATGTAGGAGCCTATGGGGCAGCTATACCTGTGGTCTCTGTGCCCAGCTGTGCCCTCCTGAGTCACCTGGAAGTGTGCTGTGGACCACCTTCAGTGGAACAAGGGTCAGAGTCTGGGTCTCTCTGAAAGGGAGGTGCAGCTGGGGAATCATGGGGCCTGGCTGGGGAAGCCAATGTTCTTTTAAAGACTGCCACACAAGCCGAGGCTTGTGAGTCACTGAGTGCAGCAGCTCTGCTCGGTGCATGCTGGTCCAAGACCAGCCAGGAGTCCAACAAGACAGGCTCCATCCATGCCCACTGTCCTCTGAGGGTCAGCCTTTGGATCCCAACTCTCCCTCTTCCAACTGGACCATACAGTAACCTCCTGCAAAGTGGGAGGGGTGTCAACTCAAGGAACTAGCCATACCATCCTCATCTCCAGGGGAAGATTGTTCGCAGCCCCTCATAAACCACCCAATTCACCCGGTGAGGGAGTTTCTCACTAACAACGTGAGACCATTGGCCTACCTCTTCCTTCCCTGTCTGTGACCCTCTTGGGTGCTGAATCCTGGGAAATGTCCATCCTGTATCCCTGGTCCATGTTGTTAGTCTTGGGCTCCTACATTAGCCTCAACCCATTCCACACCCAAGCCCCAACCTGGGTCCCGGCTCCTACCTCCTCCATGGCTCTGGCATAGGTAGGGAAAGCGCCACACGTTGCCCAGCCCCACGCAGAAACCCACACAGGTGAGCATGTACTGGGCCTTGTTGTCCCATTTGGGCCGGGAGTCAGCCTCTTCCTTTTCAATGACCTCTAATTCATCCAGAGATGGAATCCGGTCCTCCAGGCCAGGGTTGGGCAGCACAAGCCTCACCATGGTGGTCGCTGGGTTGGGCCTGGCACACACACACACAGGCAGTTCAGCAGCCAGAGGGCAAATGGTGGTGGCCAGGAGCCCTGGCTCTTTATAGAGAACCTTTGGCACCTCACCCCAAGCACCTGGGCCGAAAGGAGGCGTCAGCAGATCCACAGGGTGCGTCCACAGTGCTGTTAATGCCTTATCTGCAGAGGCACCCAGCCCAACCAGCTAAGCCACCCCCTCCAAACACTGACAGGAGGTCCTGTTGAAGGTCTGACCACCCCTCCCCCTATACAAACCCAGACGTAGACCAGGGTGGGGTGTGGAGGGGGACAGTGCCAGACCCACTCCCCAGGAAAGAGAGAAGGACCTCCACCAAATAAATCAAATAGCTGGTGTCTGTTGCTATCTTGTGCTGACCAGCAGGATGCTGGTTCTCCCCAGACTATCGGAGCTCCCAGAAATCTGTTCCACCTATTGAAAACTGAGCAGGGGCTTGCCCAACCCATCATTTTTTCTGAAGGTGGTTGAAGGCCTGTTCCATAGTTGCTGCTCACATGAAGTGCCACAATATGGCTTGGGTTCCTCCAGGCACAGCTCTGGGCTCTAAATGCTCCTCAGAGGACCCATGGCTAACCCCAGCATCTGGAGCCCTGCAGGATTTCCGTTCTTCTAGAGCACTTAGAGGATGGGGAGATTGCTTGCGCTGATGCCAGGCAACGATGGTGATGAGGCCCTGTCCCCAGCAGAGCAGACAGCTGGGGAGATACAGAGAAGCCAGTATCGCATCAAGAATAGCCACCGAGTGCCAGGAAAGGTTGAGGGTAACAGGCCTTACTAGCCCTTTCAGGCTAGAAAGCCAAGGAAAAGTTCCCAGGGGTTATGTCTAAACTAAGACCAGAATCAGAGATAGGGTTCGTGTCATGCAAGCTTTGCAGGGTAGGATTTGGGTGGGGCACGCCCTCTGTTCTGAATACCTCCCCTCCGCCTCCCCTGCCTACCTCATGACTTGCCCACCCCTGGGAACTATCCTGAGCTTCCTGGGGGCAAAGGATAATGCTACCCTATGCCCCCTTCAGTCCTCTCTATGCCCCTCCCACCTACCTTGGTCCAGCCTCAAGGGTCAGCTCTCCAGGAGGGCCCTTCCCGGATTCTGCTGATCCACCCTCCCCCACATCATGTCCTTGCCACCCATGACCTTCCTAGAACTCACAGGACTTTTTATTTTCTGTGATCTTCCTTCCTTTAAATTGTTCTCCTTTTAAAAATAAATGATGATAGGACTTTTAAATTCTGCCTCTGCTTACTTATTTCATCAGTGATCCACACCACTAGACGATAAAGCCCCAAAGCCCAGCTTTCTCTGCTTCCCCTACATTAGCTCCCGCTGATGTTCCTGAATAACAGAGATGGAAAGGGGCATCACTCAGGGCAGAGCAAGTTCAGGGGTCTGACCTTTGGCCGAACACACTGGAAAACTCTGATAGGGTGGAGGCGAGAGAGGAGACAGTTTACATTTGGAATATCAGAATAACAGAAGGGGAGGGTGAAGAAAGGGCCAGAGATGGAGACAGGGAACAAGAGACACAAAGCTAGAGACAGGAAAAGATCCAGAGAGACAAAGAGAAAGAGAAACAGAGATATGAAGGAAGAGTCTGAAAGACAAAGAGACATGACAGAGATAAAGAAAGACACAGGAACAGAGACGGATACACAAACGGGCAGAGACCAAAAAAAGACCCACAGAGACAGAGATAGAGAGGGACAGATGGAGACCAAGAGAGATGCACAGGGAGATAAAGACACCCAAGACAGAGATACAGAGACAGACAGAGAGACATAGAAAGACAGAGACAGAAACAAAGAGATGGTGGTGGAGACACAGAGAGATAGACAGAGATAGAAGGAGGCAGAAATAAGACAAAGAGACAGACACACAGAGATACAGAGAAATAGGGAGACAGAGATAGAAACAGCAATACGAAGACATAGAGGATGGGACACCCAGGCCAGGCGGTGAGATCTGGGGACAGGGAATGAAAGACTGTGTGTAGAGTGAAAGAGATGTAGCCTGGCCCAGAAGACCAGCAAGCAGGCTACAGTGAGGACCCAGGCCTGCTCTGGATATGCAGTGTGAGGCCCATGGAAGTGGCAGGAAGGACTCTGTCCATACAAGCCTCTCTGAACAGACCAGACTTTTCCCTCCCCTCAAGTCCTCTAGACGCTCCCACAGAAGAAATGAGATAGAGGAACTGGGATATGGACCCATGTCACCTGGGCAACAGCCTACGTGATCCGTGCAGAGGCCTTACATCCTGTGGGTGAGTTGCACACAAGCTGTCTAATGCCAGTCATTTCCTGAGAAAATGGCGGAAATGACTCTGGCTGCAAGGCTGGTGCCCAGGCTGAGTGGACAGGCAAGGCTTTGTGCCAGGACTGGTCCAGATGGGGATTTTCCTATGAGCCCTGTGGGACCCTATCATTACCACTTATGTTTCCTGAGCACCTCCTCAACCCTGCGTGTGTTATCCACTGAAGGTGTGATGCCAGGTGTTCCTCCTGCCTTACAACCCTAGTGGGCAAATGAGATCGGGGGCAGCTGTCTGGGGTCAGAGCCAAGCTTTTTCAGACTGGGGATCTGGCCTTTTGACTGGGCATGGAGTGAGACTTAGGCAGATGCTGCCATCTGTGATGCCACTATTAAGGGTCTCGTGGTACCCCTGGTTTTTTGCACAGTCCAGAAGCAGCCTTCCATGACCTCAGCTCCTCAGGCGTAGAGCAGCCCAGAACAGCATTTGCATTGCCCAGATATTGATACGGGATCTTGCTTCTTGCTCAGAACGCTCCATCGTCACTATCAGCAGAGACCACCAGCCTCCAGGTGGTCAGCAAGGTGCTGCCTGCCGGGCTCTCAGTCAGCTCTGTAGCTTGTTCTCAGGCCTCATCCCCTTGAGGCCCCCCTAAGTCTCTCTTTTTGCACAGTGCTGTTTCTTTCCCAGGCTATACAGCTTACAGGTTCTAAGCAAATTGATCACACATACAGTGTGCCAGAGTCCTGAGCTGGTGCCTAAGGCTGGTGAATCCAGATCTGTGGGTCCCTTTCCAGTGTAGCTGGAGACCCATATATCCAGCCCCAAATAACTTCTCCAGTTTTTGCCTCTCCTTTCTCACCATGTCCACAGGGCCAGCTCAGCAGGACTGCAGGAGACTGGCCACACAGGGCCTTCCAGACAGGCAAGTTCTTTTCCAGAATCTGGGACAGTTCAGGACTGCAAGTGAGAGGGTGGGGTGGCCGTGTGAGCCTTTTTGCTTTTACTAAAGCAGCGCTTGAAAAATAATAAAAAAAGATTAAAACCTGCAGAAAATATTGTCACCCCGGTCTTCAAATCTCAATGTCCAGGAAAGGTGGAAGTTTCCCTCAGCACCTGAGCTGAGGAGGTGATCTGGGGCAAACAGGACAGGAAGGGTCCTGCAGAATGGCCTCCATTCAAACAGCCCCCCCCCCCCAGTGGCCCTGTGCCAGCACTTGGGAGCAGGTTGCTAGCTCATGTTCTCAGTGACACTTTTTTCTATAAACACAATGCCTGCTCCATTGAGAAGACGAGTGTTTCCAACTCCAGACTGGAGAAGACACAGCGATTCCTCTTTGTCCTTAGTTCACTGCTGAGTGTACAGGACACTCTGTCCCTCCATCCCTCCCTGCTTCCCTCCTAAGTCCCAATATCTATACCTGATTTTCACTTAACACCGTTTCTTGGCAATTTTCCTTTCATGAATTTTTCAAATAGTTTAAATAACTTTTAATTCTTAGATAGCTTTAAAATTACACTTTTATTTGGTTTTTCTTCCAAGTACCATTTCTGAGTTGTGACACGGTGAGTTCTTAGTGTACTGGGTACCCATAATTCTTTACCGAAACTTCCTGAGTACAGCCCATCTGATTTCAGCCTCCTGTGTCCACACTCTATGGTTTGTGTCCACAGTGTCTCCCACGGGCCACATGCTGCAGCTCGGTCCTTGGGTGGCAGTGTTGGAAGTGATGGGGCCTGTGGAAATGGGGCTCGAGGGGGCCTTAGGTCACTGGGACACGGCCTCAGAGTCAAGGCAGGAGCCTGGTCTGTTTGTTTCTTTACATTGTTTAACATTTTGTTAACTTTACATATTTGTTTCTTTACATTATTTACATTATGGAGGTTTTGCTCCACCATATGAGTTTGTCATTGATATGATGCCTTGGCTCAAGAGCAACAGGCTACCCATGGACTAAAGGCTCCAAGACTGTGATCCTAAACAAGCCTTTCCTCCTTGTAAGTGGATCATTTGAGGAATTTGTTACAGTGACAGAAAGCTGGTTGGCTCATTTTTTTCCAGGTGAATGACTCTTCATGATGTTAATAGATTTATGTAATTATCACACAGGTCAAGACCCAGAACATTCCATAATTCCAAAGCCCCTCTTCTAACCCAGGCATTTGACCCCTCCTTCTGAGACTGTGCATTTGTTTTGTAGACTCTTGAGCATCTTGAAGCCCCCATGCAGTCTGTGCTTTCAACTCTTAGCTTGTCACCCCGCACTATCATGAAGTCACATGAGTGTACAGTAACCACGGTTCCCACTCATCCTGGATACAGTGCTCCTGAAGGACATGCTTCAAACTGTACACCATTCTGTTGCTGTGTAGCTAGGGCCTGGTGATTTTCTTCATTATACCAAAGCCATCATTGCTTCTTGGCACATACATGTCTGTTTTTCTTCAGCCACACATCCATGAGATTATCACTGCCTCCCAATTCTCAGACAACTTGTAAGGTGCTGCCAGGGCTGGGAGCAGCTCAGAAGGGTGCACAGAGCCCTGGCTTTGATTTCTAGTATTGCAAATGGTGATGATGATGATGATGATGATGATGATGATGATG
>CABHPQ010000481.1:23378-47528 GCA_902168405.1 Peromyscus aztecus
GTGGTACATGCCTATAATCCCAGCACCTGGGAGGCAAAGCTGGAGGACTAGGAGTTTAAGGCTATCCTGGGTTACATATTGAGACCCTCTCTAAAAAAGTGGTGCCAAAACGTTTATAAGAACAAGAGGCCATTCCCCAGACACCTCAGGGCTACACTGGTTCCCCCATGCTCTACGCCTCTTGTGCTCCTCTTACGTTTTCATCACAGGAAACCCATAATAATCATGGATTCCTCTGGTGTTTCTCTGGTAGCCTATGACATTGAGCCTCATTTTGATCTTGGGACTTGGCTCTCATCACCTAAAACACTGCCCAGACCGCTTTCTAAGGAAGAGTGACCCCCTCTTCATGAATTCTTGGGGTTCAATTTTTTTTTTGGAAGTTGGTGCCTTACAAATAATTCAATGTGCTCAGCTGTTGCCTTTCCACTTCTGATAAGTATAAGGTCCACCACCTACCTGTTAGGAAAAGATTTGTCTCTTCAAGGTGCTGAGCTATCCTGGGCCCTTCCTTTCTTGTATTCTGCCTTGCTGAGAGGCTGCTCCTGTGTAGGTGGTCAGTTCTTCACTCTGGCCCCTGAACTTTTCCTTGGCTTTGTACTGGCTCCACCCTACATCTTCATCAAGAACTCTGATGTCTGATGATTCAGGTCCTGGGGTCAGATTCTTATCACTCCATCACTCCATCACCACTTAAACAATTAGGAGCGTTTTTCCCCCACTGGTCTCCAACCCTCAACCATCACTCCAGCTCCTCAAGAGTCCTGTTCTCATTAATGAGATGGTAACAAAACTCATAAGATTCTTCTCTACATTTTGGAAATAAGTAGATTGTCCCTTATTCTCTTAATGTAGTGATTACACAGCTCCTTCAGTGTCCTTCCATTCCTGGGATAATCCCAACTGGTCCAGGGATGTAGCCTTTATCCCCCTGAGTTGGATCAGCTCACAACAAATCCATTTTTACATCTCTGAGCTGCCACCATACAACCTATCCACAATTCTGGGGAGTTAGAGTGGTTGCCATGAGGGGCTTCTATGTCACTCCTTAAAGTCAAATATCTCTACAGTTCTATCTATTACCATATTGCTGCAAAAAGCTGGCTTTCCCTCCTACCACTGGAGTAAACACGTTCCTTGGACCTTCACTAACAAAGACATTACTTTAATATCTTTGTTAATCTCTCCCTCTCCCTCCCTCCCCCCACTCTGTGTGTCTCTGAGTCTCTATGTCTCTGTCTCTTTTTCTCCATCCCTCGCTTCCCTTCTGAGCTATATCTCAAATCTTGCTAATTTCTTCAGTTTAAAAAGTACAGTTTAAGGCCAACAAGATGGCTCATCAGGTAAAGGTACCTGTAGCCAAGCCTGACGACCTGAGTTCAATCCCTGGAACCCGCATGATGGTGGAAGGAAAGAACTGACCCCTACAAATTGTCCTCCAATCACCACAATCCACGTTGGTGAGTGGTGTGTGTGTGTGTGTGTGTGTGTGTGTGTGTGTGTGCTTTCCTATTATTGTGATTTTAAAAAATGACTAAGCCAACTCACAGAAGGAACGGCTTATTTGGACTTGCAGTTCCGGAGGGATAAAAGTCCAGTACCACCGTGATAGGGAAGTGTGGCATGGTGACTGGAGCAGCAAGCTAAAAGTTCACGTCTTAAACTGAAATAGGACACCAAGAGAGTGCACTAAGAATGCTGTGAGTCTTTTGAAAACCTGAAGCCTGCCTCTAGTGACATACTTCCTCCAGCAAGGCCACACCTCCTAATCCTAGCAATTACACCCACTGGACACCAAGTATTCAAACATCTGAGCCTAGGGAGGACACTCTCATTAAAGCCACTACAGGGAGCCAGGTGGTGGTGGCTCACGCCTTTAATCCCAGCACTCAGGAGGCAAAGACAGGTGGATCTCTGTGAGTTTCAGGTTAGCCTGGTCTACAGAGAGTTTCAGGACAGCCAAGGCTACACAGAAAAACCCTGTCTCACAGAACAACAAAACAAAACAAGCAACAACAAAAACCCACCACAGGGAAAAGGTCACTAGGGGAAGGCCCTGGAAGGGATATGGAACCCTGTCCCCAACACTCACTCTTGGCTGCCATAAGGTGAGTAACTCTGCTCCCCCACATGCTCCCACCATGAATACTGCCTCACCACAGGCCTACAGTCTAGTGACCATGAAGTGAGACTTCTGAAATCTTTCCTCCTGTAAGCCGATTATCTCAGGTGTTTGGTCACAGCAATGGAAAGCTGGCCAGCATGGCTCCTTTACCCAGCAGTACTATAAACAACCGCTGTTCAAATCATGAAGAAAAAAAATGGCCATTTATTCAGCATCAGCTAGGCCCTACGGCAGTTACAAACACTCCCAACTGTGCAGGACAACAAGTATTCATGAGTCACTGAAAGTGTCCTGCAGGCTGAGGTGACCCTGGGACAGCTGTATCTCCATATCTACCTTGGCATCCATGACTGAGGAGAAAGGGCAGGGATGAGCCATTCTGCTGACCAAAGGAATCACATTATCTACCAGCTCTTTTAAGGGGTGAGGAGGGCAGGCCCACAAGGTTCCAGTGGGGGATGGGAACAGTGATGCCAGGCACTCACAATTGCCAGAGTGGATGATGGTTGATTAGACACAATGTGGTTTCCCAGCCCCAGGCTTTCAGCCACAGTCCTTGAAGTTTGTTCTGCTGTGTGGAGCAGCCATACCCAGCCTCCAGGACCTTGTTCCTAGCATCCTGATAGAGCGAGTAGCTTCTGTGTCCAAGGGATGATGCCCTTTCAGACTGCATGTCTACCCTGCTCTGTCCTCAGGAACCTGAAGTCTGTAACAATTGCTTGGTTACTATAGCCTAAGGAGTGGTCAGCCATTTTGCCTAGTTCTCACCAATGGACAGTGTTTCGGCATCACCAGGACCAGGAGCTGGTCTCCAAGTGGTCAACAGAGTGAACATTCCTGGCCCTCAGAGTCACTTGTGTGGCAAATCCTACCTTGGGAATCATTCTGGTTGCTAGGGGGCAAATGAACCATTGGTGAGGCTACCTGTCCCTGACCTTGCCTGTGTCTGAGGGTTTCTTCTCACCTGCCCTCTTCTTTACCTTCCTCCCAGAAAAATGGCTTCCCTATTGGGTGGGGACAACTGCAGAGAGGCAGCTCTTTCAGGGAGAGGAGAATGTCATAGAAGCCAAGCTTGGCCATTGGTCCCTGTGCCACTCACTACCCATGCTCCACCAAAGCAGGTCTCAAGGCCACCAGCCTGAGGCTAAATGTCCCTAAAGGACTGGGCCCAGCATTCTGCAACCTCTACCCGGATATGAACAGCAGGCCTAGTTGTGGGAGGGCATTTGGCGTGCTCAGGTGTCCTACCGAGGGAGGGCCAAAGCTCACATTGTTGAGGGACAGTCATTGACAGTAACACCCCATCTTCTGTGGCTGACAGACTGAGTCAGAGGAGCCACCCAGGTGTGCATTGACCAAGTGAATGGCTGGGGTCTGGGTCATTCTTAACTGCATTGAGGAGAGAGCAGAGAGGGGAGTTTGAAACCCAGCCATAATGCTCTCATCAGTTCCACCTTGTGCCTTCTTTATCAGAGCAGAGGCAGGAATTAGGTGGGGAGCTGGAGTAGGGTGCCCACCAGAAAGACTGAGCAGTGATGTTCTGAAAACCCTGGTGCCCAGCCAGTGAGGCATGGAGGAGAATCCACTCTGCTGGCTCTCCTGAGCCCTCCTGTGTGGGGCCTCCAGGAAGGGCTAGTTGGAGGAAGGCCATGGAGGAAAGCCATCAGGCGAAGGCTCGTGATGGGCACTCATTAACCTTTGTCTGGAGCAGTTTGTTTACAGGGGAGCTGTGTTTGGAGGCCAGAGTTGCTGAGCAGCAGCCTCAGAAGTCACGAGAGACTCCGGATGCAGGAGCCTCTGCTAAGCCCCAGCATTGACTCTGAGCCTGCCGTTAAGCCTCGCCCCTTAAAGTCATCTCTGCACCTTTGTTTGTGTCCTCTTGACTTTGTCTGCCCTGAGACCTCTCAGTGGCAGGAAGGTGGGGTGTGTGCAGAGATGAGATGGGGAGAAGAGGGGGAAACAGAAACGGGGGAGAGAAACAAGGGGAGAGGGTAGCCCTTGGTGCTAAAAGCATCAGAAATGTACTGTGGGCCTCTGAGCTCTGGCTACTAGGAGGGGGCTTCCCCATATCCCTGTCTCAGATGGAACCTGGGATGCAGCTGCCCGGGATGCAGCTGCCCGGGATGCAGCTGCCCGGGATGCTGGCCCGGCTCCTCCCCCTCAGGCCTGGCAAGGCAACATTCAACCTGTAAGTGATTACTGCCAGCCAGGGGGTGTTTACTGGCGATCTTGGCAGAAACAATCCAGGATATGGCTTGATTCTGTCTTTGAGTTATAGGGACAGCTGACCCTTGACATTGTGCAGGCAAGAAGGGGTGCCAGAATGACAAGTGCCTCCCGGAGCACATCCACAGCCTCCGTCCTCAGAGTCATCTGCCACTTTGCTGCTAGTGGCCAGGACATCACTGCAATCCTTAGCTGTTACGAACACTGCTGCAACAAACATCTTTGTTCAGAAGTCTTCCCTAGTCTTTGCACATAGGATTTCTCCAAAAGAGATGAAAGACACTTCCAGGAAGGGACCCTCAACCCTCTGGAAGCATTGATCAGGTATTACTTCAGTTTGCCAAATTCAAGAAATAGAAAATCATATCTTATGGAATTGGTTTGTGTCTCTTTAACTTCTGGGTAGCTTGATATTTTCCATATTCACTGCCTTCTATAGGTTTTTAATGGCAAATTGCTCTGTTTAAGCATCACCCCCTTGAGCCTTTGCATGTCACAACTGAAAGGCACAGGCCCATAACAGCCTCCATGGGCCCATGTATCCCAGGCCCCTAGGCTGAGGCACTGGGCAGGGAGGATGGGAGCTGTGTAGGCAGACTCTGGAGTGAGCCTTCCCTTGCCCCCAGAGCAACATGCCCCTACTATAAGGCCCAGGTGAGTAGCCTTCAGGGGTTCCTTGGAAGCTATCAACCTGTGTTAGATGTTTCACTGGAGACTAGTCCAACCCATAGGGAAGATTGGGTGTTTTAGGGAGGAAGAGAAGGGAGGAAATCCTAATTGTTTCTAACCAGAGAATCTTGGAAGATCCCCACCCCTCCAAGATCCATTGCCAAGACAACTCCAAGAGGCCCTGCAGCAGAGTCTAATGTGAAGGTGAAAGCTGGGGCTGAACTCTGAGAAATCTGAGGGGTTGAAGGTCCAGCACAAGAGTCAAATGTCCTTGGGGAAGAAGTGTGGAGTAAAGACCAAGGCTGGGGCCAAGAGCTGTTTAGGGAGATGACTAAGAGATTCTATGGCTGCTTACCTCAGGGGGAAGGAGTCCTTTGTCTGTCCACCTGACCCTAGAGACTGAACAGGGAAATGGAGCCATGATAGGAGCTAGAATCCCACCCTCTCAGGGTTCCATCCTAGGAACAGGACAAGGGTGGCACCCAGGTCATGACATGACTCCACCCCACTCTGAGTTATCTCTTGGCTTCTGTTCAAGCCATGTTTAGGAACTTTCAAATGGTCTTTAGATAAATGGCCCGTGCAGGATTAACCACCAACCGAGGACCTGTCTTCTGGGCATGCTCTCTGGTTAGTACTTCTCCAAGATGGATCCCTGCCTTGCAGACGTCTATGAGAAAAGTCAGTGTAAAGTTAGGGCCTAAACCCCTGAAGTCCCGGAGCAGCTGTCCTAGAGTCAGTTGTGTTCCCTAAACCCTGCTGGCTTCTGTCCTCAGGGCAGACACGCTGTTCCTGGTGGTCTGAGCCCTGATCCCAAACATCCTGGGCTGTCTTCTGGGTCTCCTTGCTCTCCCAGCATTATTTATGTTTATGGCTAATCCCATCCTTTACCCCTTGTGCCTTTCCGCCTTCAAATACTAGCTCAATTCCATGGTGTGCAGAGCCCTGCCTGTGACTTCCCAGAGAGTACCAGCTCCTTGTGCACCCCCAGGCTGGCCTGCCCACTGTCCTCTAGCTGGCTGTATTTGTGAATCCAAGAGTCCTGCATGTCAGCATTGAGATCTTGGCCTGACCTGGGAGTTGGCGTCCAAGTAATTATAGCTGGTCCTGTGTAATTACAGTGTAATTGACTTCTTGTGTAAAAAGGAACCGCTATTAAAAAGACACTGGGCTTGGCCCTTCTCGGTGGCTTACTAATCTTCCTGAAGACAAAATGAGGCCACATGCAGCTGTATTTTCAAATAGAAGTAGCTAGAAGAGGACACAGGGAAGAGGGCATCTCAGAAACAGAATTCACAGCTCCTGAGTAACCAGTCTTCAGAAATGCCTCTGGATGTGCCCAATCTTCCTACAGAGCACTCCGCCCTCTTCAGTAGATATCCCTGGAATCTGAGTTTGCCATGAGTCAACGCAACCAAATTTTTCAGAGTTCTCTCTGGTTCATAAACTGTGAGGCTCCAGGGCCAACACAGATTCAACAGGAATAATCTGTAAGAGATCTAATAATCTCTGAGAAATCTGAGGGGTTGAAGGTCCAGCACAAGAGTCAAATGTCCTTGGGGAAGAAGTGTGGAGTAAAGACCAAGGCTGGGGCCAAGAGCTGTTTAGGGAGATGACTAAGAGATTCTATGGCTGCTTACCTCAGGGGGAAGGAGTCCTTTGTCTGTCCACCTGACCCTAGAGACTGAACAGGTGTAAGGCTGAACAAAGGTGAGCTTCTGTAAGTTCCTATTGCCTCACACTGGAGCCTTCCCACAGGTTACAGATAGCCAGCTGTGGGAGCAAGTCTGGGGCACTGAGTCCTTTCCCATGGGAGTGCAGGGCTGTCCCTGAGGGGGTTCTGCCCCTAGGAGCCTTGGAAGGTTCCCACTGAGGCTGGAGCACAGGAAAGGGATTTTCCTAGGTAGCTAGAGTTGGGGAGACAAGAGACTTTTTATGTCACCAGGGCTTATTGCTAGATTATGTCGGCGACAAGCTTTTGAAACAGTCTGCTGATGCTTGGGTGGAGAGTGGCTTATGTCCAGGAAGTTTCTGAAGAAAAGAAAGCTAGACCTCTGTTCCCTGGGGTTCTGACAGCAAACTTGGTTGAAGTTATTAAGGCTTGGCCCTTGTATCCTAGGACAAGTACTTCCTGAGGACCTCTGTATGCAGGGCCCCAACAGGATTGTCCTATGCTCTGAGAGTTTAGACTGTAGAAGAGAGAAACACTCTCAGGTAGGGTGGTGAAGAAGGGTGCTCACATGAATTCTCAGGTGAAGAAATCAGGTGTAATCAGAAACTGCAGAACTCAGGAAGGCAGAAAGAGCAGGCAGTAACAGAGAGGAAGGACCCAGGGACTAGGCAGGGTGATGGAGGTGGGGCTGTTGACAGGAAACTAGAGAAACCAGCAGAGCCCAGCTGGACAGGATGGAGGACTCACTGTCTCATCTGAGATGCAAACTGGGCTTGGAGACAACATCCCGTGTTTCTAGAAGAGGGTTGACTGCCATAGGAGAGCCCCGGGGGACCAAGGGGAAGAACAAAGTGCCAGGGATCTCATGGAGGTACCTAGTTGCAATGACCAAGACCCAGGGGAGAATAAGATAAAGCTTGGGAAACCAGGCAGAAGACTCACATGGGAAGAGTTAGGAGAGAGAAAAGGAGGAAGGGGGTAGAGCGGCAGTGTCTATCAGAGTTCAGCTTGGAACTGTCTAGGACAAGGTGTGGTCTTGAGATTGGTAGCCAGAGTTCAGAGGACAAAGCTGAGTGAGGGATTACTGGAGGCGGGGTGGGGGTGGGGGCGGCAATGAGTCATGTTAGAGCTTTGAAGAAAGAGACAGGTGCTGAGTGGAGAGTGGCAGGTGCTAAGGTCTCCAGAAGCCAGAGGAAGGACTTGCAGTCCTAGTGGCGGGGGAGTTCTGGTGGAATTTTCATTGAGGGGTTTCAGTGACCATTTACACTGGTAAGCATGACACTCACTCCTTGAGGGCCACTTAAAAGGAGAACCAGATCCCTTCTCTTCCTTATTCCCTCTCCCTTTACTCTAGTCCTCTCCATCTTCTTCCTCCCTGTTCTTTTCTCTCCTCTTCCCTTTCTTCTTTCCCTCCTCTTCTCCTCTATCTTTCCCCTTCGCCTTCTCTCCTCTTATCCCCTCCTCATTCAGAGCAGGCGTGGCCTGTTGTTCCTAGGACTTTGCCTGGGTCACTCCCATCTTCCATCCACTCTACTGTGTCCCTTCTAGCTTACCTTGGCCCTGGGTAAAGCTTTACTCCACATGGTCCATTAGTCACTGTATTCCTCAGCGCCCAGCTCAGGAAAACAGCAACGACTTCATGAAAGGCTACAAACCCTGACATGTACAGTGTGACGCTGCCAAGCTGGCAGATTCCACTTGACTCCCTCCAGTGGTCATGGTTCAGAACTACTTTACCTAAAGTACCAAAGGACAAATTCACCTCTTTGAAAAGGACCTGATGAGCTCTGTAGCTTTTTTTTGGGGGGGGGGTGCGGGGTAGGGGGGGTTGAGACAGGGTTTCTCTGTGTAACAGTCCTGGCTGTCCTGGAACTCACTCTGTAGACCAGACTGGCCTCAAACTCACTGAGATCCTCCTGCCTCTGCTACCCGAGTGCTGGGATTAAAGGTGTGCACCACCACTGCCCAGCTTGCCCATTTTTTAATTGGATTGTTTGATAATTTGATGTCTGGTTTCTTGAGTTCTTTATATATTATAGAGATCAGCCCTCTGTCAGAATTGGGGTTGGTGAAGATCTTTTCTCATTCTGTAGGTGGTCATTTTGTCTTGTTTACCATGTCCTTTGCCTTATAGAAGCTTCTCAGTTTCAGGAGGTCTTATTTATTAATTGTTGCTCTCAGTGTCTGTGCTACTGGTGTTATATTTAGGAAGTGGTCTCCTGTGCCAACGCGTTCAAGGCTACTTCCTACTTTCTCTTCTACCAGGTTCAGTGTAACTGGATTTATGTTGAGGAAACAGAATTCTCAATAGAAGAATCTCAAATAGCCAAAAGACATTTAAGGAATTGCTCAACATGCCTAGTCATCAGGGAAATGCAAATCAAAACAACTCTGTGACACCATCTTACACTCATCAGAATGACTATAATCACAAACACTGATGACAGCTTATGCTGGAGAGGATGTGGAACAAGGGGAACACTCCTCCACTGTTGGTAGGAGTGCAAACTTGTACAGCCACTTTGGAAATTGGTATGGTGGCCTCTCAGAAAATTGGGAATCAATCTACCTCAAGACACAGCTATACCACTCTTGGGCATATACCCAAGGAATGCTCAAACATACCACAAGGACACTTGCTCAACTATGTCCATAGCAGCATTATTCATAATAGCTAGAATCTAGAAACAACCTTGATGCCCCTAAACCAAAGATTGGATAAAGAAAATGTGGTACATATACACAATGGAGTGGTACTCAGCAGTAAAAAACAATGACATCATGAAATTTGAAGGCAAATGGATGGATCTAGAAAATATCATCCTGAGTGAGTTAACCCAGACTCAGAAAGACAAACATGGCATGTACTCACACATAAGCAGATACTACATGTAAAGCAAAGGATAACCAGACTGCAACCCACAGCTCCAGGGAGGCTAGCTAACAAGGAAGACCCTAAGAGGGATGCATGGATCGCCCTGGGAAGGGGAAATAGATGAGATCTACATGAGTAGACTAGGGGTGAGGGAGGGCAATAGAAGGTAAGAGATGGGGGATGAGAACATAAAGGAATGGGATGATCCAGCTGGGGGAAGGACAGAGTGGGAAGAGCAATGAAAGAGATACCTTGATAGAGGGAGACATTATGGGGATAGGGAGAAATCTGGTGCTAGGGAAGTTCCCAGGACTCCACAAGGATGACCCCAGCTTAGACTACTTGCAATAGTGGAAAGGGTGCCTGAGCTGGCTTACCCCGTAATCAGTTTGGTGGCTATTTTAACTGTCATCATCAAGCCTTCATCCAGTAACTGATGGAAGCAGATGCAGAGATCCACAGCCAAGCACCAGGCCAAGCTCCAGGAGTCCAGTTGAAGAGAGGGAAGAGGGATTCTATGAACAAGGGGCATCAAGATCATGATGAGGAAATCTACAGAGACAACCAAACCAAGCTAGTGGGAACTCATGAACTTTAGACCAACAGCCGTGGAGCCTACATGGGACTGGACTAGGTCCCCTGCATAAAAGAGATAGTTGTGTAGCCTGATCTGTTTAAGGGGGCCCCTGGCAGTAGGATCAGGATCCAACCCTGGTGCATGAGCTGGGTTTTTTGTTTGTTTGTTTGTTTGTTTGTTTTGTTTTGTTTTTGTTTTGAGTCCATTAGCTATGGTATTACCTTGCACAGCCTTGATGCAGAGGGAGGGGCCTGGACCTGCCAAAACTGAATGTACCAGGCTCTGCTGACTTCCCATAGGAGGCCTTACCTTTTTGGAAAAGGGAATGGAGGATAGGTTGCGGGGGGATGCTGGAGGGGTGGGAGGAGGGAAGAGGGGATCTGTCATCGGTATATAAAATGAATTTTAAAATTTCTTAATTAATTAAATAAATAAAAAAGAAAAGGACCTGAAAGAGAATAGGAAATACATATAGCAATACCAGAGGCAGAGAACTTGGAATTTGAGCTCACAAGGCAGGATGGTATGGAAAGAACACCATAGAAAGAAGGGGGCCTAGAAGACATCCCTGCACTACCTATACTCCCTAGAAGCCTTGAAAGCATAAGAAAGGGCTTCTTGCTGAACACCAGCAGTGAAGCTCTGGGGAATCTCAATTCTGGGCACCATCTCCTGTGTGTCAGTGTAGTCTGCTCCTGGCCTCTGGACATAGAGAAGTCTCACTAGATGGCTGAATGATTAGACAGAAGGATGAGGGAGGGAGGAAGGGAGGGAGGGAGGGAGGGAGGGAGGGAGAGAGGGAGGGAGGGAGGGATGATGGATGGATAGATGGATGGATGAACGGATGGATGGATAGATGGATGGATAGATGGATGTGTGGGTAGATGGATGGATGGTAGATGGATGGAAGATGATGGTTGGATGGTAGTGAGCAAATAATGTAATAAATAGATGGTGTATGAATGGTAGATAAATGGATTGTGGACAAATGGCTCAATGGAGGTTATATAGATGGTAAATGGATAGACATGATGGGTAGATGGTTCGTGGAACTACAGATGGTGGTGAGTGGATAGATGATAGATGGATGAGTGGGTGAATGATGGGTAGATGGCCATTCAGGGTCATTCAGGCATGAGGAGTCTGCAAGACTAAGACACCGCAGAGTATGCACTTAACAGAATTCAAGGAAGCTGGTGGCAGGTCTTGGCACAAATAGGTTTGTGAAATCATCACTCTGTTGCTGGAAGTGTAGCATTCTCTTACTGATTCTAACTGCACAGAAACATTTGTCTTTAAAAACAACTCCCTTTCTACATGTAAAACAACAAAGTTCAATTTTAGACATTTGAATAAAAGCAACAAGAGGAGTATATAGAATCTTCAGATATTTTAGAAATAGAAGAAACAATCACATGTACCGAGTATCTTCACTTCCTTGTACTTCACATCTGATGCAGAGTTTGAGGATGCCAATGTAAACCCTCATGGAATTCCAGCCAGGCATACAGGTTCTCAGAGCCAGAGTACCTAGAAGTGTACGACCAGGCCCTGGCTGGTAGGAAGTCACCAACACAAGTGCCGGGCCCTTCTCCTGAGTCCTGAATGAGGGAGAAGCCTTTGATAACTGTGGTGTAGACTCTTTTGCCGCACACAGGACACTACACAAACATCTTCAGAGAAGACCAGGGTCATCTTGCCTGTCTTTCCACCTATCCTGTGTCCTGGAAAGTCCCAGGACTGCATACAAAGAGAGAGATAGTAGGGGAGGCACCCTAGCTAGGATCTCAAGTAAGTGTGAACATTATCAGAGTTCTGACAGCCAAGGGTGATGCACTGGCTTGAGCCCACCTTAGGAGTAATGTAGGCCTCTATAAGTGACACAGTGGTCTTGTGAACCCGTGTGTGGTTTATGGGTCCTGTGGGAAGATCAGGAGATGAAATATCACCAAAATCCAACCTTATATTCAAGTTGAAGAACATGATCCACAAATACAAGCTCTTGTCAAGCTCTGTGGGAGCACAGCCTATGAACAAGGCATCACCCCAGCCCACATAGCTATGCCCAACCTCAGGCACCTCAGAAACACAGGGTTGTTAGTTGTGTGGCCTTTGAATATAGCACTGGGTCCCAGAAAGTCCTGGAAGTGGCTAGTGAACCCTTTCTGGAACTGTCTCTGTCCTCAAACTCCAGTGAGTGGTTCTAGAGAGGGAAAAGTCAAGGGGCTAAGCATTGTGGCCCAAGCCATCAGCCCATGAGACACATCAGCCCAAGAAGAACATCAAGTAGCCTTCTAGCTTGAGTTTTTTTAGTCTAAGACTCTTTAGGCATCAGAGGGAGGAGGGCTGGGGCAAAGAAAAATATGAAGGGCTGTACATGTAATGGCCAGATCTCAAACCATTTGAAGCAAAGTAGGCACTTAAGGCTCAGGTCACTTCTGCAGGTCAAGGGGTGGGAATTTGTTTTCCACAAGGTTTGCTTGCCCCAGGAGACAGTGTATCAGTGTGTACATAGGAGGGTCTGAGAAACACACTTCTCCAGGCCCCACTCACTCCTCTACATTGTGGGTTTGATTGACAAGAGACATTTCTCCTAGACTCCAGGGGCTCCAGCTCAGAATGCTGTCAGGAAGGCCACTCTTGAAACACAGATAATGAAAAGCAGGAGCTGGCTTTCAGCATCTTCATCTGATCTTATTCCCCTACCTTCCCTGAAATAATGAGGCCCTGGTCTCCGGGGCCATTATAGTTTCCTAAATTTCTTGTTTGAGCTTCCAAACTTTCTAGCCCCCCATTGTAATTGTCTTACAATCCCTAGGCCTGTAATGACTCCCCTGATTAGGTCCCTCCTGCTACCATGAGGGGCTGCAGCTATGAGGGACCCCACCATTTCTTTTACATTTGGAATAATTACCAGAGAAATTGATATGTTGGAGGATTATTAGTTTGGTGTAATTGGGGTAAAGGTGATGGATCTAGAATCTGGAAATATCCAATTGAAGGTGAGAGCAGTTGGGACTATTCCAAGGTAGGCAACGGTAGCTAAAGATGCCTCAGCAGCAGGATGGATGAACTTGCCAGCGAGAGTGAGGGCAAGCAGGCAAAAGGCAAATGCTTCTTCTTTTATATCCTTTTATGTGGGCTGCCACCAGAAGGCAGATTTAGAATGGCTTTTAGTCTCAAGTGATCCAATCAAGAAACTCCTCCACAGGTATGCCCTAGCTGCTTGGGTTTTAATTGATGTAGTCAAGTTGACAACCAAGATGAACCATCATAGGGAGGAAAAGGTTTACTTGGCTATAGGTTACAATATCTCATCAGGGGAAGCCAAGGCAGGGACTTGGGGGCAGGAATTGAAGCAGAGGTCATTGAGAAACACTACTTACTGGCTTTTTCTTCATGGCCTGCTAAGTCTGCTTTCTTATATAGCCCAGGGGTAGCACCATCCACAACGAACTGGGCTCTTCCATATCAACCATTAATCAAGAAAATGCTCCACAGACTTGCTTATAGGCCAATCTGATGGAGGCATTTTTCAATTAAGACTGCTTCTTCCTAAATAACTTAGCTTGTGTCAAGTTGGTTATATGTGTGTATGTGTGAAATATATATATATATATATATATATATATATATATATATATATATATATGTCTTAGTTAGGGTTTCTATTGCTATGAAGAGACACCATGACCATGGAAACTCTTATAGAGGAAAACATTTAAATGGGGTAGCTTACAGTTTTAGAGGTTTAGTCTATTATCATCATGGTGGGACATGTTGGCATGCACACAGACATGGTGCTGGAGAAGGAGCTAAGAGTTCTACATCTTGATCTGCAGGCAATAGGAAGTGAACTGAGCATAGCTTGAGCAAAGGAGACCTCAAAACCCAAACTCACAGTGACACACTTCCTCCAACAAGGCCACACCTACTCCAACAAAGCCACACCTCCCAATAGTATCCCTCCCTGTGAGCTTATGGGGGCCAATTACATTCAAACTACCACAATTACCATATATATTATATATCATATTATACACACACACACACACACACACACACACACATCAGGACAGTGGATTGTAGCCAGTCAAATGAATAGATGGGCTGCATCCAGAAAAATAAGGATTTTTTGGAATGCTTTATAGAGGTCCCAGATGCAGTAAGGAGGCCTCTTTCTTTCCAAATGACTATGTTGGCATAAAGATGAGGTAGGCACATTTATAGTCTATGAATATCGACTCTGTTCCCTTGGGACAGTGCCAGAGCTCCAGTGAGATCTATCAGCTTTATAAGCTGAGCACTTGAGTTCCTAGATATCAGTCCTGATGAGTACATCCAAGCCAGAATTGTCAAATAACTGGGATATCAGATCCCTTCTTTCACAAAGGAACTTTTGCCTGGATAGGCTCAAGCTGGGGTGTTTTAATGGTTGATCTGAGAGGTTAAGATGAGCTGCATGGCTATCCATGAGGAGTTCCTCACAAGAGTGGACAGGATCCTCCTCCTCCTCTGGGAGATAGGTGGCTGGGTTTAGTTTTTGTCAAGCCTTAAATTTCAGGTTCCTCCCACATCAAGAATTGATATTTAAGGAGTCTTCTGAAGGTAAACAGACTGAAAGTTTCCCTTGGACATTACCATAGCCCTATATCATAAAGCTTATAGACCATGAAGGGGTACACAAGGATACATTTGGGGGTTTCAGGAGTCAGGATTCTAATAGCAGCAACTATTCATAAGCATCCAGGTCAGACCTTTGCCACCTGATCTAATTCCTTACTTAGGTATCTTAAAGGCTGAGAAGAGGGCCCTATGAGCTGGGTAATCATCCTCAAAGCTACGCCTCACCTCTCAGTCACATGCACATGAAACTTCAACTCAGTAGGCAACCCTAGGGCAGAGTCCTTGGTTAATGCCTCCTTAAATTCTAAAAAGTCTCCTGGAACTCAGGAATCCATTCAAGTCTGGTTAGTCCCTGAGACTAGGTTTCCTTGGGGGCCTGGTATAGAGGTTTAGCTATTTCTGAATAATCAGGGACCCAAATTCTAGAATATCCTATCATGTTTAGAAATGTTCTCACCAGTTTAATGGTTGGCTGTTTTGAATGGATGATTAAGATGGATTGGATCCATTCAGATTCCAAAGCTCTGATTTGGTTGAACAAAACAAGCCCCTACCCCCAAACAAAAGCAAATCCAAATTAAGTCACTTTGGTTTTACATAGCTGGGCCTTTCCTTGAAACAGTCTGTAGACCCTGTCAGCCAAGACATTAAGAATGGATTTTGTTCCTCAGGAAATAAGTTCTTCAGTCGACTTGCATAGAAAGAGGTTATCTGTACATTGGATGAGGGTGGTCTCTGTACTAAAGTATTCCTTCAAGTCTTGGGAAATGGCTAAGCCAAATAAATGAGGGCTATCTGGGAACCCCTGTGGGAGAACAATTCAAGGGCTTGTCCTGCTCTCTGAGTGGCTTCCTTACAAGCAAATAAAAGTGACTGACTGGATGGGGCAACATACAAAGGAAAGCATCCTTAATATGTAGCAGTGAATAATGGGTCACAGGAAAGGGACTCTGGGTGAGGAGAGCACAAGGGTTAGGGGCTACTGTGTGGAATGGACTCACAACCTCATGGATCAGATGGAGAGTGTGGAGTAGCATCCATTTGTTGGGTCCTTTCTTAACAAGGATGAGAATATAATATGGGTTAGAACTTTTAATTAGGAATCCTTGTGTCTTTAGTCTTCCTGTTCTGGGAATCAATATCACTTTGCCTTCAGACTTGAGGAGATGCTGTTTTTGATAGAGGAAATAGATAAGGCCCTTAAGATGTATGCCCATAGGAATGGCCATTTTAATCCCTCCTATTATATCCCCATCTGTCCATGCTGAGATCTTGACATTGCTCTCTAACAGAGGAAAGCAATAATGCTGCCCCATAGGGAGAAATAGTTTAACCTTGAGTTTAAACAAGAGGTACCTTTCCAATAGAAAAGACGAGGTATGAGTGACAACCAAAATGGAATGGCAGAAATGGAGGTCCATCTCTGGGGCTAACCCAGTACATCCTGAATAGTTGTAGACATTCAAGATTGGAGAGTAGGGGAAGAAGACAAGGAAGAGAATCTCCCTCTAGAGTCTATCATAAATCAAAATTCACAATCATCCACACTCAAACTTGTCCAGGGCTCCTCTAGATTATTTGGCATAACGGAGCCAGCCTGCTTCATTTTCCTTTAGAGGTGTGATAAGCACAAAGGGAAGGGATAGGTTCAGACAAAGTCCTGTGGCTAATCAAAGAAAACTATGCTTAACAAAACTCAATCTCATCCAAGGTAAAACTCATGAAGTCTCCCTAGAGCCAGCTATCAGTGATTAACTCTAAGATATCGCTGATCCCTGTCCCAAGGGATAGTTGCTAGCTGGAGATTTTGGCCAGAACTATCTAAAAAAATTCTTTTGCTCTCCCAAACAGGTATTGAACCTACAGACTAAGGGGAAATCCTTCCCTGTCAGAAAGAAAGAAGATATTAAATTCCCAGGCTAGGACAACCACATGCCTAGATTGTGGTGAGGGGTCTCTCCAATCCCAGGATGGGGGAAGGATACTGGGATGTCAGTGGTCACACACTTTGATCCTTTCTCTATTTGGCTTGGTTTGTAGTGACCTTGATGAATCAGTGGTCCTCAAAGAAATCCTGAAACAAGGTCCCCAAAATAGTACAAATGTATTCTTGCTTAAATGATGTTCCCCCTTCTGACTTTGAAAAACCCAAGCTCAAGTTTAAGAAAAACCTTGAGAACCAACTACTTCTCAGGAGCAGAATCTATTACTAAAGTAGAAATGCTCAGATATGGCATTCTTCAAGTTGTCACTCTCCAGCTTGGAGCACTTTATTTATGGCAGAACAAGAAGCAGCACAAACTCCTATCATCAAATAAAAGGAAAGGGAAGGAAGAGGTCATCCATCTCAGAATAAATGGAAAGCTCAATTCTCTACTCTGCAAAGGAGAGAACTGATTCCAGCCAGCTGTCCTCTGACCTCAGCACTTGAGCTGTGGCACATGCCCATGCTCATGCCTACACACGCACGTGCACACACACACACACACACACACACACACACACACACACACACACACGCACAAACACACACACACACTCACACAATAAATAAATAAAAATTTTAAACTTTACTTTTTATTACGTATATTCTCTCCTCCCACCTTGTGCGTCCTGGGGATTGCTCTGTGGTGCAGGCTGAGATATCTGACATCCACTTGTAGTTAAGGTGCATGGCGTGGTTACCACATCTGTGACTTGGCTTCAATCTCCCACCAGACCTTCCTCCTATTCCTTTTCTAGTTGACTTGAGTGAGTCTTCCTACCTTGGACACAAGATGGCAGCATGGCTACACTCTTGTTTCCTAAGAACTGCCTGGACCTGAGCAAATCAGACAGGCTGTTAGAACTAAGAGTCGCAAAGGAAGTGAGCAGATTGATTTCCCCTCCCATTAGGTCATAGACCAGAGGCAAGTTAGAAACGTTTGCAGTTAGAACTGGAAGACCCTTTAGAGAAATGCTTGACAAATGTGCTTGCAGACTGCCCAAGTTACTAGCTTTAAAAAAAATTTTTTTTAACAGATTTAATTCACTTTATTTTTCTTGTATAAAAACCCTTATGTGCTGGCCACAGCTGGAGCCTGGGTCCTCTGAACAGACACTCTGGTGTGGGTTTTCACAAGATGGTCAGTGAATTCCTGATAAAGAGATTTGGTGAACACAGTCTCTTTCCAGGGGTCGGGGGTCAGGTAGCTGTAGGTCTTGGAGATGGCATCAAAGGTGGCCTTGGCTTGAACCTGGTCTGCTGGCTAGCCTGAGTCTGCTTCTGCACACTGGCATGATCTTTAGAACCTCATCCTTTAGGGATGCACCCACAAAAAAGTCAATGATCACAGATTCCTTAATGGGAAGGGAGAACAGGTAGATCTCCTCCAGGGACTTGATCTTCATGTCCTTAACCAGGTGGCCCAGCTTTGTGATGGGGATCCACTCCTTGTCTTCAGCTTTACCTCCACGAGCCCGCGGCCTCGGCCATATCCTCCGCGGAAGCCACCACAGCCTCCTAATCCTGGGCCCCCGAGTCCTCCGGGCCCTCCCGCTGCACCACATCGTCCACCATTTGGTGTTTTCCTGAAGAAGAAGAAGAAGAAGAAGAAGAAGAAGAAGAAGAAGAAGAAGAAGAAGAAGAAGAAGAAGAAGAAGAAACAGCTTTTTAAATTTTTTTAAAGATGTATTATTACTACTTTTTAAAATTGTGTGTGTGTGTCTGTCTGTCTGTCTGTGTGTTTGTGTATCTGTGTGTGTCTGTATGGTAATTTGTTTTTCTGAAAATACCTTTTGCCTTTGAGGAGACTAAACATTTTCCAGACCTTGAAACCAAGTTGATAATAGGCCTTGAGATAATTTAATATTGTGCATCTATCTGCTGTCCTACTATGTACTCAATCATTTTAAACTTAACATGTCTTCAGGAAAACAATTACTACGCCTTAGATTGCTCATGTAATCCACTTTTACAACCAAAACTGAATGCATAGCTTTACCCTTTTTTTTTTCCACCACCGGTTTAAATTTATTAAAGTATTAGCATCAATAAAGGAGTTACAACACAAACATGGCCTTGAAATCTCAGAATCTATTCTTTAAATGAATAGATAGCACTTGTCAGATTTTATGTCACTTTGAGAAAAATTCCTGACACCTGCCATAGCTTTACTCTTAAATAATGTACTCTCCCATGCATGGACTCAGAATGTGCATGCGCGCACACGTGTGTGTGTGGGGGGGGGGGTGGTCATTTGCTAAAAGCAGCCAACAGGTTGAAATCAACCTTAAAGACAACAAATATCATATAAGTGTTGAAAACGATGTGTGGATATAGGTTATAACAATCTGTGTGAGGTTTTGAGTGCTATTCTGGGTCAGTAAAGAAACTTCTCTTGTAAAACTATGTTACAGATTTCTATTTTTTTTAAATGCTCCTCATTCCTTTCCCACAATAGGTTTCTGTGATGTTCAATAAATATAGGTCAAAGGCATATTTTAGGGTCAAACATGGACAAAAGACAAACTAGGGACAGACCACAGACAACACAGACTGTGAACAGACAGAAGATACAGGGAGGAAAGTGAAGAATTCAAATCTGGGCTTGACCTTGGTCTAAACTACCCCAAGAGGAAGTCTCTGTTCTGCTTCCTTCCTGTATTATCAACACATGTGTGGGAGGTGTTATGTCTTCCTGGAGCTGGTGCTACAGGCAGTTGAAAGATGCCTGAGGTGAGTCCTGGGAATCAAACTCTGGTCTTCTGCAGGAGCAGTAAGTGTCCTAAACCCTGAACCATCATTCCAGCACCCCACCTTTATTATTTAAACACAGATTCTAATTCTTCTGGTAGAGCCTGAGAGTCTCCTTTCCTCTAAGTTACCACTACCCACAGTGAGAGGCATCAACATCCTGGGTCTCGGAAGGCACTGGACTGAGGAGACTCATCACTCTGTGCACATGTCACTCTGTGCACACGTCACTCTGTGCACATATCGCCTCTGTGCACAGGTCACCTCAGTGCACAGGTCACTTCTGTAGCATCTGGTGAAAAATGCAGATCTTGAGCTTTGTCATGAATATATTAGATAAGTTTAAATTGAGGCTTATTTAAAAACGTAACTAATACTCCCCAAAAATGTTAAAGTAAGCCAAGTATTGTGTTAGTATCTGTCATTCCAGCAATTGGGAGCCTTAGGCTCATAAATTCCAGTCAACTTCAGCTACCTAAAAAACTCTTTTTGTTATTGCAATAACAACAACAAAACAAAACGCTAACTGGGTACAGCATCACAAACATGGGATTCTACCACTAGGAAGGTGGAGGTGGGAGTCTCGAGAGTTCAAGGCCAGGCTCCACCGTGCAACAAATTCAAGAAGAAGCTGGCCTACAAGATAGGATTTTTAAAAAGCCAAAAAGATGAAGCTTGGGGAGATGGCACAGGCCCTTAAAGCAAGTACTCCCAGGATGCAGAAGCAGGTGGATGTCTGTGAGTTCAGGGCCTCATGATCTACATAGCTAGTTCCAAGCAAGCTAGGCGTATATAGTAAGACCATGTCTGGTAAACAACCAACCAAACAAGCAAAAACCAATGAAGACACAGGCACACACACACACACCCCAAAAAATAACCCACCCTCAACCAACACAAACTACCCAACTAATTAAAGATACCAAACACTACATAAAATCCACAAACGTTAGCCCAAGTCCAGCTTGAACTACATAGTGAATACCAGGCCAGCCTGCCCTTTGGCCCCGATGATGCTCTATGTAAAGGTTCTAGTCAAAGGGGGCATCCTTAGCAATGTCTACTCTTTCTGCTTATCAAAAGGCACCTACTGTCCTTGAAGCTTGCCTAGCCTATTACTGGGTTTGATGGAATGTCTAGCTTCTTTTGTCAGCTTCTAGACAGGAAGAATTAAAATTGTTTGGAAAACTTCAAGTAGTTCTAAACAGAACAAACAGCATAATGAATTTACATTTACTCGTGTCTCAGTTTCTCTCCCTGAGATAACATACTGAAAAAGCAACTGAGTTAAAAAATTTCTTATGCTGGCTCAAGGATACAGTCCCTCATGGTAGAAAAGTCAAAATGCCAGCTGGTCACATCCCATTCAGAGTCAGAAAGCAGAGAGGCACTGAGAACACTTTCTCCATCTTATACATTCCGGGATCTCTTGTCCACAAAGCTGAGTCTTGCCATGTCAATTAACATAATGAAGATAATCCCTTGCAGATATTCTCAGAGGCTAACATTATTTACAGAAGCCTTCAAAGGTGTGCCTGGAGGTTCATCTCCTGGATGATTCTAGATTCTCTCAAATCAGCAGGACTCAAATCACAACTACCATTAACATCATCTGAAGTTTAAAAATTACCAATGCTTGAATTCCCTTCTAGACAATTTAAACTAGAACTTGTGAATGGGACAAGCATAATTTCTTTTCATAAATTTCTTGATTCCAAGGTATAGCCATATTTTCTATTATCCATCAGATTTTTCTGTGTCTCACTCACCAAAAGGAGGCTCTTGCCTGTGTGGTGATTTGAGCTTTTAATCCAAGCACTAGGGAGGCAGAGGCAGGCAGACCTCTGTGAGACCTGCCTGGTCTTCATAGCAAGTTCCAGGCCAGTCAGGAGCACACAGTGATATCCTGTCTCCACAGCTTCCTGGACAAGGGATGGAGAAGAGGATGAGAAAAAGCCATGCCTTCTGAGTTAGGCACAGAGGCCAGCAAGCAGCCACATGGCAGACAAGCAGCCCCATAAGGGAGGAATGAGAGAGAGCAAGTAAGCCCAGGATACCAGTGAGTGAAAGAAAGCATGTCCAGCCTCTTTCCAGTATCTGAAGAGAAGAGAACAACTTAAAAACAAGGAAAAGGAGCCAGGCATGGTGGCACCCACCTTTAATTCCAGCACTTAAGAAGCAGAGGCAGGCAGAGCTCTGAGAGTTCAAGGCCAGCCTGGTCTACACAGTGAGTGTCAGGAATACAGAGACCCCGTCTCAAAAAACAAAACAACAATAAAAATGAAGAGTTAACTGGAGGTCCCTAAACGAAAAAGGAAACTTCAGGCTGCCTCCCTGCTGCTGGCATCCTCAGGCCAGTGGAACTTTCGGCAGAGCCTGGCAGAAATGAGAGAGCAGGCGGCCCTGTTGCAGTACAGAAGGAAGAGGGGGGTCTGGGGAGCCGGTGTGGAGTCCGGGAGGCCTGTTTACCCGAACCTTTAACCCTGAGTCACCCAGGAGCCAGGTCAGAGGATAGCAACAACTTAGGCCAACCACAAGGGAGTATGCAGGAAAGTAACAACTTGGCAGGCAGTCTCACCTCCAGTAGTGTTACTCAAGAGAGGACATGTTCCGCGGGGCTCCTTCCTGTTGGTGAGAGCCTGAGCAGCCGCCTGCGGCCATAGGGACAGTGCTTACTTGATGGTGAGCAGCCTGTGTTCCTGGCCCGAGAGAACACTATTCCAGCTCTGACCCTCCTTAGCTTGGGCATGCATGGTTCATAGAGCTGAGCAGGGAATGAGGAAGAGTAGAGCCCTGTGACTTTGGGCTGAACAAGCTAATTCAGGAAACCGCTAGCAGCACCACATGACTGGACCAGCAGAGGGCGCCAGTACAGAGCAAATTCACATAAAGTGTGTGCTAAGGTCCAGTTTGTACAACTGGGGATGGGGAGGGAGGTGTAGCGGGAGTGACTGGGGGGGGGGGCTGAGGATTGGGGAGATATGGTGCTGCCTTAGCATGGGAATGGAGACAGGACTGTCCCACACCCATCAGACTGAGTACCCCTATACATCATGTCACATGAGACAATGAGTTATGAACAATGCTTTCAGAGGAACAATCTAATTTACATGGAGAAACACTCTCAGGGAGGGGAGAGCCCAAGTTGGGATCCCCAGACTAATCCAGATCCCTGGACCTGACACCTGCATACTAGTCCATGGAAACCCTGCTGAGCAATGTCACCCCAGCCAACTCAAGTCACCCAAGATCGTCCTCACAGATCATGAGGGCTCTACGCTTGGGACTCCCAGGTCTCTCCTGTAGTTGGTTGTTTTGACTCTTATTCTTTTGGCTCTTTGGTTCTTTGGGGGCCCACCGCCTAGGTCCCAAGTAAACCACACAGAGGCTTATTACTTATGAATGGCTGGCCTTAGCTTGGCTTGTTTCTTGCCAGCTTTTCTTAACTTTAAATTATCCCATCTATCTTTTGCCTCTGGGCTTTTTCCTTTTCTTACTTCTGTATATCTTACTTTCACTCTTACTCCATGGCTGGCTGTGTGGCTGTATGGCTGTGTGACTGTGTGACTGGCCTCTAGAGTCCTCCTCTCCTTGTTCTCTTGCTGGCTCTTCTTTTCCTCCCAGAGTTCTCCTTCTATTTATTCTCTCTGCCAGCCAGCCCCACCTATCCTTTCTCCTGCCTTGCTTTTGGCCATTCAGCTCCTTATTAGACCAATCAGGTGTTTTAGACAGGGAAAGTAAACACAGCTTTACAGAGTTAACAAATGCAACATGAAAGAATGCAACATATCTTTGCATCATTAAACAAATGTCCCACAGAGTGAACAAATGTAACACATCTTAAAATAATATTCTACATCACTCTCCTGCTGCTCTGGCTGCCCCATGCTCCCACCTCACTACTCCAGTCACAGTGCTGCTCCAGTCACAGGGCCTTTTCATTCACTCACCTAGGAAACTCTGGCCTAGGTTTGGAAATCCGGGGAACTGGTAGACCATCGCAAAGATGCTTCTTGGGTTCTCCCCAAGTGTCCTTGAATTGATTGACATGCCATGGTTAGCTTCAAGTGTCAGCTTGACACACCTGAAAGAGTGAACCGCAACTGGGACTGGCCTGTGGGCATGTCTGTGGGGCCATCTTCTTAATTTCTAACTGATGTAGGAGAGCCCAATCCCCTCGGGGCAGTGCCACCCACGGGCGGGTGGTCCTCAGCTATAGAAGTCGAGCAAGCCAGAGGGAACAAGCCACTAAGCAGCATTTCTTCATGGTCTCTTCAGGTCTTGTCTTCAGGTTCCTGACTTCAGTGCCTGCTTTGTCCTCCCTCAGTGATGGACTGTAATATGTAAACCAAATAAACCCTTTCCCTCCCCAAGTTGTTTTGGTCAATGTTTATCACAGCAACAGAGAAATAAACCAAGGCAGGTATAAGGACCCTGGGTGTGATGTTAGCCACAGAGGTCAGCCTGTCAATCATATCTCAGGTTCCTGAGATAGTGTCCTAGCTTGGCTTGATGGCTGAATATCTACCTGATATGCTGATTCCTACACTCAGGGCCCAGGGACAGGAGAAAAAAGAGGATGACACTTACCTGTCCCAGGCCATCACAGACACAATAGACCATGGGAGGGATGTCAAGGCAGAAA
>CABHPQ010000482.1:8708-22251 GCA_902168405.1 Peromyscus aztecus
GGGAAAGGATGGACATGGATGCACAGACACAGGGAAAGGATGGATGCAGATGCACAGATACAGGGAAAGGGTGGATATGTATGCACAGACACAGAGAAAGGATGGATGCAGATGCACAGACACAAGGAAAGGATGGAGGTGGATGCACAGACACAAGGAAAGGATGGAAGTGGATGCACAGACACTTCAGGGGCAGTGGTGCACATCTCAAGTCCACATCTGGTGTCCACTTCCCAGACCTCCCGAATAGGAATTGGTGCCCAGAAACTGCTGCTTCTAGATGTTGGGTGGCAACAAATATAAGCTCACCCTGGACATATTTCAGGGCATCAAGCCAGTATTCAAGAACAATAGGGAACTTTCTAGAATCACACAGAGGACTTAAAGTGACACTCGTGGCCAACCCCGGGACACTTTGGTCATTACAATAAGGACAGGAAAAGAATATCCCGAGGAAAATGAAAAGCTTTGCACCATCCTTACACAAATGAAGGTTGAAATGGGAAGTTACTTGTTCATGGTAGAACATATTGAGAGCCCAAGGAGGAATAATGGGGCTGGAAAAAAATCCATTTGCAGCCATCGCATTAGTAATGACTAACTCCAGGCTGGAGAGGGCTCAGTGATAGAGTGCGTGCTCCAACACCAGACAAAAGTCAAACAAACACAGTGAAGGACCAGGCCAAAAAAAGTCACAACTGCCAGCAAAAGCGAGGAGACTGACTGTTCGTGGAAGAGAAAGACAAGCAATTACATGGTGGACGAGCCTAGCAAACAATACATCAGCCAAACAACAAGCACCCAGAGAAGATATCCCCAGGGCACAGTGCTGTTTTAATAATAGTCCTGCCCCACATAGACAACTCCCATCTCTAGACAAACATCGTGTGTGTGTGGGGGGGGGCATTTTATAAAGCAACTGGCTGGTGGCCTACGAAATGTCATCACCCACAGCGAAAAGTGGAGAAACTGCTCTTGTATGGATGACACTTAAAGATGACAGTTTTATATGACATGTGATTCTGGACTGAATCCTGGACCAGAAACCAAAGACTACAAACATGACCTTATTGGAACATGTGGCCAGATGTGGCCACGGAATGTGGATTAGATAATGGTGCTTGGTTCGTGTTGATGGTCTGATTTTCACTAGGGTACAACGGTCATGTGCAAAAATGTCCTTGGAAACTACATAGTAAAACATTTCTACACAGAGGGATATGATGCCTGCAAAGGACTCAGAATTGATGGAGAAAGTGTGTTTGTATGAGGAGAGAGAGGAAATGAAGCAAATGGGGCAAAATTTCTTAGATCTGTCCCAACAGCCTTTCTGTAAATGCCAGGTTATATGAAAATAGAACATTAAAAATTATTAGACATTAGGGTGGGGATATAACCCAATTGGTGGAGTGCTTGCCTAGCATACATAGAGCCCCAGGTTCAATCCCCAGCATGATAAAAACTGAATGTGGTGGTGCATGCTCATAATCTTAGCACTTAGAAGGAGGGAGAAGAGGATCAGAAATTCAAGGCCGCTTGGACTAGGGACGCTAAATCATCTGCATCCTGTCCTGGTCTCTGCCACTTCTCAGTTCACAAAACCATAGTTTTCTTTGGGCTCTTATGAAACTCTTTATTCAGAGAGCAAACGCTTGGCTGGCTTTGTTCTGAAAAGCAAACCTTTAGGATAAATGTAAATGATTTCAAGTTACGATAAATCTCATCCCACGCTGGAAATGGGAAGGTCATGAAACCACTAAAGGAAATTCCAGAATACACCTCGGTTTCAAGCTGAGCCACCATCCTTTCTGGATGACACTTGTAAAATACACTAACTTATATTAGAATACTACAATGCTGTTCCCCCTCACACACTGCTTCTTTCATTCAGATTGCTTTGTATCCCATATTCTGTTCACCAACAAAGGCCACCACTCCCTGGAGCTGTTATACAGCAAGCATGCATACAAGAAGACTGGGATTAGAACTGTAGGCACCCTGGCAGTCCCACAGAGATGACCAACTATCCTGCCCATAGCCATCTTCAGCATTAGCTGCAGGTTGCTCTGGGGGAAGAGGGACCAGTCCCATTTGCTGTGGAATAATTCTCTTATATACTGTAAAGATTTGTCACTTGAATTGGTTTAATAAAATGCTGATTGGCCAGTAGCAAGACAGGAAGTATAGACGAGGTGACCAAACTAAGGATGATGGGAAGGAGAAGGGTGGAGTCAGGAGTTGCCAGTCAGACACAGAGGGATCAGGAGATGAACATGCCATGTTAATAAAGGTATTGCCACGTGTCAAAGCATAAATAGAAATATGGGTTAACTTAAAATGTAAGAGCTAGTTAGTAATAAGCCTGGGCTATTGCCTGAGCATTTATAATTCATATTCAGCCTCTGAGTCAGTTATTTGGGACCAGGCAGTTAGAACATGGAAATGTCCGTCTATACCCAATGTGGACAGAGGCTAGTGGCCAAAGGTGGATCTCACTGTAGTCTGCAGCCTAGAGGATTCAGTACATAAGATCAGGTAGGTAGCCAATCTACAGAACAAAGCTGCCATGAACTGCCCAGCAACTCCCCCCAGCCACTGGGCCCTTAGGACTTTTTCTTGGACATCACACTTTAGCAGCAGAAGTGACGCTTGTGTACAAAGGGAAAAATAAATGTCCACTAGACCTGCTGATCCTCATTCCACATTGCATCACAGAGTTTATGTCTCTGACACAAGGTAGAAATTCCAGAGTCCTGGGTGCCATTTCCTGTGCTAGGCCAGAGTTCTCAGTTGCTTCTAGCTGCAAAAAGGACAAGTGACAAGAAAAACATTTCACTTGTCCCCACCCCAGGTGCTGACAACAGAGGGCAAGGAAGGGTGTGCAGGGGAAATGACTGATCTCTGAAGAGCCTCTAAAAAGGTCTGAATATTCCTTACATTTATGTAGTTTGTTTTGTACAGGATGGACTTTCTGCAGTGCCATGTATGCTGAGATTTCCAATTTCTAATTGTTGGCATCTGGCTGTTACACATTTTCTTTTCTTTTCTCTCTCTCTCTCTCTCTCTCTCTCTCTCTCTTTTTCTTTCTTTCTTTCTTTGAGCTGGGATTACAGATATAGGCCATCACACCCAATTTTATGGAGAATTGTGAAGAGAACAAGGTCTTCTTAAAAGTCAGACAAGTCCTCTACCAACTGAGCTACATCCCTGGTCCAGGCTGTCACCATTTCTAATGAAGTCTGACCTCATTGAACTTTACAATTAATTTTGTTGGTGGAGGTGGGGGAGAAGATGGCTCAGCAGGGAGAGATACTTGCCACCAAGACTCATGACATGATTTCACCCCTGAGAACCCACATGGTGGAAGGAGAGAACTGACTCCCACAAGTTGTCCTTGAACCTCCACATGCACACCTTCTGCACACAAAGTGAATGGGTAACTAAGTAACTACGACATTTTACAAGTGATTTTAGTTTGTTGTCTAAAACTATCAAAACCTTAAGGAATGAAAGCATGCCAAGGCACCCTGAGGTGGTGCCATCAATGGAGTTATTTGTAAGGGTAAACACTGTTGGAAGCCGGCAGCATTTGAAATAGTTCGACTCATACAGAGACTTCTTTTGCCCATGTCCTCTTTAATCCAATAAGACATGTAAGAGAGGAAACCCACACCCAAGCCTACACTGGGGATTGGTGAGGCCCCAGGTGTGATGAGACGGTGACTTCTTTGTAACTAAGATTGCAATGAGCAACACAGATATTCATAGGAAGTCGAAGTCAGTTGGCCTCCACGGTTCTGGGTTGGTGGGGTCAGATAGTATGGCGGTTTGAATGAGAACGGCCCTCATAGGCTTATCCACTTGAACACTTGGTCCCCAGGTGGTGGAACTGTTTGGGAAGATTAGGTGTGGCCTTGTTGGGTGGATGTGTCAGTGGGGGTGGGCTTTGAGGTTTACATCCTTGCAATTTTCTTTTGCCTCCTACTTGTGGATGAAGACAGGAACTCTCAGCTACTGCTCCCATGCCATGCCTGCCTGCCTGCTGCCATGATCCCCACCATGATGGCCATCTAACCCTCTGAAATTGTAAGCCTCAAATAAACTCTTCTATAAGTTGCCTGGGTCTTAGTGTCTCATCACAGAAATAGAAAAGTAACTAACAGACGGTGACAGTGATTTTGACTTATCAAACATAGGTTAGATTGGCCATTGGTGAGGAGTTAGAACAAAACCAAGAGAGGAGCTGGGGACATTGTGCCATCCTGCGAGCACCTTTCCGCAGCCGAAGTTGCCAAGGCTGTGCCAAAATGGACTTACAAATTAGGGGTTATTGAACCTTTGAGTGGAGGTGGCAGGCCCCAGGGAAGCTGAGAGTCTCCGATGTCCATCACTTGACTAAACCCTAAGTGAATTCCAACGTTCTCTTCACTGTCATCTAGGATGACTTCATTTTGCCGTGGGGAGTAACTGTGACTGAGTTCTGGCCAGGCACATGCCTTGACTAACCTATCAACATTCTCTAACCTCTTTCATGACACAAGCAATAGACAGGAGATTGAATATCCGTGAGCGTAAATTGGAATTATCATAAAGTAACTGCAATGACCGTATTTAATATTAGGTCCATTTATAATGTCATCCTTTGGAAATGTCTTAACACACTGGGGAGAAGGTGACATATTTCAGGTGTAGAGGGCAGTTCCTTCTCAGCCCATCCGTGGGAAAGCTAGCTTAAGAGTAGGCTTGACTCTGTCTTACTAATATCTCTTGGGGATGGTGGAGGGTTGGTGCAGGAGCAGATGGAGGATGGAGAAACAACCGGAAAATGCCCCCAATACCCCGGCTTTCTTTGTTTTCTGCCTTTCGTGATGTCATTTAGCTTCTCTGGAGCAATGAGCTGCCTCTAAAGGGAAACATGCAGACCCTGGCTCAGGAAGTTCGTGGGCGATATCACCAGGGGGCTTTGGATGGCAATCTTCTCCAGTTTCTCTGAAGTGGTATCGGTGTGGTGGTGCCAACTAATGCCTGCTGCTTTGGTAGACAGTTGCTACGTAAGCAAGTGCATTGCCTGGAGTTTGGACACACCAAAACCTCAGTGTCCTTTAGCACCGATGGTAAGGCAGTCCACACATCCCCACACCGGCACATTTCAGATAAATCCTCCAAAGCCTAGGCTCAGGGTAGAAAATCAGCAATGGCTGACATTTCTGGATGATCGGTGAGCAAGCTCCCAGGTGTATGGCCTCCTCCATGTAGGAGAGGAGGATGTGGGTTAAGTGGGGGGTATATCAAGGTGAGGGCTAGTTATGAAGTTTCCTGTGTCAGGACTGTTGTTGCTGTGCATGTTGAGAACTTGCTGTTTGATCCTGAACACCTTGTCCCCAACCCCTGGCGCCTTCTCTTCATCCCCCTCCACCCTGCAGAACCATCTCAGTTCTCCCCAGGCCTACGCCACCAACGTTAATTAACGACTGCTCACAAGGAAATTCTGTGTTTCTTCTGACTTCAGCTTCAGAGTGTTTCCACAATTTCCCTTAGTCCTTTTTAAAAAATTATTAGCAGTATTCTTAAATGAAAAAAAAAAATCTCTCAGTCCCATGCAGCCTCTCCACCCAATTGTGGAAACGAAACACAGGAAATCAATCACCCCGCTCTCCCAAAGGCCATTCTCCATTCTCCGGTCCCAGCATTCCTTGCTTTAAAGTCTCATTCAACAAGCAAACAGGCATAGCATGCACCACAGAAGGTAAATGCTCAGAGGGGCATCTCGTGGGGGCGGGCGGTGGGACTGATTCAAAAGCAGAATGACGAGCCTGGAGTCAGGGACTCAGTGGGAATGAGGATGGCATTAGGACCCGCGTGCACCACAACCTATGCTCTGTGCAAGATGGTAAGAAACAGGAACTAGTTGAAATGACAGATCATGCAATTACGGGGAAGAAGCTGTTGAGAACAAGGAAGTGTGAATACCTGTGTAGGTCATAGCTTCCTCCATCTTTAGTTCCTGATATAGGAAAATAGAAGAGGAATCAGTTAGCTTTAGATCTCACAGAACCTTTCACTACGCAGTGTCCACGACTACATCTAAATCCTAGAAAGAAACACACCATGTTAAATACAGGCAGCATTGACATCCAATGGAGAGAGTCTATTAATTAGTCTCAAAAGGATTGCGTGCTAAGAATAAAAAGGCTTAAAGCAAAAAAAAAAAAAAAATGGTAAAAAGACAAATCTGGATGAGAACAAGAGGGCAGTGTGAAAAGTGTTTCCAGAAGTTCATGTAATTTTGAGTAAATTAAATTTTGGGGGTGGGGGTGGCGTTTGAAAAGGGAGGTCAAGAGTTATCTCCCACAGGAACAATCCAGACGCTGGAGAGGTCTACTTCAAGCGCACAGCAACAGCTAGGCCCCACCGGGCCTGACATTTCACCATTAAGGACCCTATCAGTTCCCCACAGTGGAGCTGATAAGTCCTCACTGATGACTTAGGGTGCTGTATTCTTTTGGGGGGGGTGATAGCTGCATGTAATATTTCTAGAGCCTCTAAGAGTTTGGCTTAGATCCCAGGCCTTCTCAGGCTGGCTTCCCCCTTCTCACTCCTCTTTTTCTTTCTTTGTTTCTGGAAAAGGTCAGTATACAGGCAGGTTATCCCCAAGCTTTCACCTGAGTGAAGTAAGCAGCCCAAAGACCCACTTTGCAGGCCTGGTTCTCGCTTGGGTGATGTTCCCTAGGTGTTGATGGAGAACTGAGCTACGACACGTCATGGGCCTTTCCTGTAGGTCACCCATGGCTGGATCTAGGACCCTACAGTGGTGGAAATAACAAGCCAGTGGGTTGATCATTTTGGGAGACTCCCATTTCTCCCTTCAAGTCTGTGGTCCCCCATCAGTTCAGATGTTTGAACGCTGAGTTGGAGGAGCTTTGGGGGGCGGCTACAGAACCTTGGGGCGGTGGAGTCTTGCTGGAGGAAGAACGTCACTGGTGGTGGGCTTTGAGTGTCGCCTCACCCGCCGTTCTGTCTGTTTCATTTGTGGTTCAGCTTCCTGCTCCAACCACCTTGCTACCGTGTTTCCCTACCATGATGGACTCTTCTCCCTCTGGAACTGTAAACCAAAACTCTTTCTTCCATAAGTGGCTTTTTGTCATGGTGTTTTATCACAGCAACAAAAAAGTGACTACCACAAAGTGACATGACCAGACAGCTGTCATTTTCATCGCTGGGGATGCTGGCTCTACACGGGACCTACAAACCACAGGTTGAGACTTGATGCATTAAATATGCTCCACCTGGGATGGAAAAAACATAGCTCACTGGTTAAGCGCATATAGTGCTCTTCCAGGGGACCAGAGTCTGGTGTCTAGCACCACGTCAGGTGGCTTGCAATTGCCCATAACTCCGGGTCCAGGGGATAATGACACTCTCTACTCAGGCCTCTTGAGATATTGCACTCATGTGCACAAACCCACATCCAGACACAGACATGTGCACATAATCAAAACTAGAGAGAGAGAGAGAGAGAGAGAGAGAGAGAGAGGGAGAGGGAGAGGGAGAGGGAGAGGGAGAGGGAGAGGGAGAGGGAGAGAGTGAGCTTACAAGTCAGGCATTGTGACTTATACCTATATTCCCAACATTTGGGAGACTGGCCATACTGGGCCACACAGTAAGTTGGAGGTCAGCCCAGCTATGCATGTAAGAACTTGTCTCACAAAGGGTGTGGAGGCTCCTGCAAACTGCTTTCCAAAGCCAGTGACTTCAGTTTGTCACTCTGCAGGGATGTCAGGGTCTCTCCAGTTCTTTTTCTTCCCTTCTGTGAATAGCTGACATTTACATTTCTACAGAAATGGTATAGACAATGACTTTTCTAGTTGGCGGGGCAAAGGCTGAGCAAACAGTGCAAAGAGCCACATCTACATAAGCCAAAAGGAGAAAAAAATCAGGTGCACACATCAGGACAGGGCGGGGGATCTTCCCAGTACCATTTCAGATTCCAAGTTAATGAGAAGTCTTGATAATACAAAGAATTTTCTAAATACAATAGAAAGAAGTAATACTTTTTTCTTACCAATGTCAAGGCTCTTGGGTCTTGGGTTGCACTGTTTATACCCTTGACAGCTTCGGAGCTCCATTAGCTGTATGTGTAGCTGATTCAAAATGCCCCGTTCTACTGTGTGTACTGTGTTTGTGAGCTGTGGACGAAGTGGGCAGGACAGTGGACATAAGCTCGTGTCTGTTTATCCGGTTTCCAAACAAGCTTGTCAAATGAAAGCATAGTGTCTTACCTGATAAGGATCTGTATTCATGTCAAAATACTCCAGAAAGCCGGTCGCAAACTCACAAAAGAGAAAATTGTGCGTCTCATTAACTGTACGCAAACACCAGTATGTGTTGTTGTTAGAACTCGTGCATGCGCAGAATGACCCCACTGTTGGATAAGAGAGAAAAACAGCACAACAAAAAGAATGAGACACTGTCACAAACTGGCCATGTCAATATTAAGTCCCTTACAAGCTTCGTGGTTGCTTTCTTATAAATACTGTTGTAGCTAGAGTTTTCCTGCCTGGCCCACGGTCAGGATAAATCTCTTTCACCTGCTAGTCCCACAGCCACTCAGACCCAACCAAGTAAACACAGAGACTTATATTGCTTACAAACTGTATGGCCGTGGCAGGCTTCTTGCTAACTGTTCTTATATCTTAAATTAATCCATTTCTATAAATCTATACCTTGCTACGTGGCTCGTGGCTTACCGGCATCTTCACATGCTGCTTGTCATGGCGGCGGCTGGCAGTGTCTCCTTCTGCCTTCCTGTTCTCTCAATTCTCCTCTCTGTTAGTCCTGCCTATACTTCCTGCCTGGCCACTGGCCAAACAGTGTTTTATTTATTGACCAATCAGAGCAACAGATTTGACATACAGACCATCCCACAGCATACTGTGATTGGCTGTCCAAGATGACTACATCCTTTTCTCCATGCAACCTGGGACATTGCAGGGGGCTCATACAGGCTGAAGACCAAGGTCACATTGCAGGCCACTAAGTTAGCTGCCCCCCTTAACTCTGGAAGGTGGCGGCCTCCAAAATGGGGTGAGTGGTTGGAGTATTGGGAGAAGAGTGGCAGAGCTGTTTATGGCGATTTTGATCTTTTCTGAAAGGAAGACATGGCTGTTTCACGAGCGAGAGAACTGGTGCCCTCACTGTGTCTCAGGGTCACACAGTCAGTGTCACAACTATGTGTTGGAGAGACAGATTCTTAGACAAGGATTCAGAGGTGATGTCATTTGCAGGTATAGAAGGCTCTCTACAGCACTGTTTGTGTGTGCACAGGAGCATACAGGCACACGTGTGTGAGGGTACACATGTGTATACATGTAGAGGACAGAGGACAACTTTGGGTGTCCTTCTTCAGGTGATACTCACCTTGCTTTTGGGACAGGATCTCTCTTTGGTCTAGAACTCCCTAAAGCAGTCTATACTGGCTGGCCAAAAGCCCCAGGGAGCTGCCTATTTCTCTCTTCCCAGCAATGAGATTGGAACCACGGTTACCAAGCCTGGCTTATATGGGTCCTGGGGAATGCACTTAGGTCTTCCTGTTACGTGCCAAGCACTTTATTGGTTGAGTTACCCCACGACCTCTCTATAATATTTTAATATACAATAAGATTTGACCATCAACATTTTTTGTACATAGACAGGCTCCCTGGCTAACTTGCAGAAAGTATTTAAGAGACATCAAATTTTAAAACCAGCCATCCATTCTCATTCTTGTAAAAATGGAGGGGGTGATGATGGGGTTTCAGAAATGTGATTTCTAGCAAGTATTTCTTAAAACATTTAAGATAGGCACGGTCAATGGGATGTACTGCTGATGTAAGATGTTTGAATAGCTTAGCTCCTTTAGTTCTCAAAGAACCGTTAGACACATTATTGTGCCCATTCCCACTTATAGATGGGAAAACTAAGTCCCAGCATCACGCAGCTGACAGCTGGCCACAGGGGAGTCTGGTGAGAAGGCTGACTTTTAGCTGGGAGACTACTGCCCTTTGCAATATTGAACACACTGCAAGCTGGAGGGGATCTTTTAAACAGTGAATGAGAGGGGATTATGTTTTCAAATATTTTAGCAGACCAGAGTTTGGGGCAGTTAAAAACTGAAGGGAAGCTGCATCATGCTCCATAACCTACCACTGTGGTCTGCAGCCTCCCCACCGCTGACACCCCTCAACAGGGTTCACCTGCTTCAGCTGGTGAATCTACACACACTATTCTTGCTATTGCCCAGTTTATGGGTTTGGACCAGGTAGCCCAGGCTTGCCTCAGTCTCATCCTCATGCCTCCGCCTCCTGTGTACCAGGTGAGCCTGGACAATGACATGTGTCAGCCATGATGGCATACAGATTTTGGTCTTGTTGATCTAAACTCCCCTGTGTTTTGTGCTCTGTACATTCACCTCTCTTTCACCCCAGAAACATTTTTACAAAAGCATATCTAGAAAATGGAGTATATTTTCATCTACTTGATTTTTTTTAAAGAAAGTGCTCTCAATATGTCATTCATAGTTTATATTCTTGTTATGTGAACATTTAGTTCACACATATGTATTAAAATCCAGGCGGCCAGAATTTTCTAATTTATGTAGAAAATTTCCAAATCAATAGTGAACTTGTTTCGTAAAATATACAAGTATAAAACTTCAGAGCCCTGTTCCCAGGCTCACTCTGCTGGGATGCTAATCTCTTCCATTTGGACCCCTTTACTACATACAACTCTTTAGGTCTAAGCTTAGTCGTCACCTTTTTAAAGGTCCATTGCTGCTGTCTGGATATTGACTGGCCCTCAAGGCCCCGGAGCAGCGTTATTGGAAGCATTAAAGCTTTAGGAGCTGGGACCTAGCGGGAGGTCTGACATCTCCGGGGCATAAGCTTGATGAGGACTGTGGGGCCCGCCCCCCTTCTCTCTTTGCTTCCTAGCCACCACGTGGTGGATGGATTCCTCCATGTGACTCCCCACCACGGATTCCTCTATCATGTGCTCCATGTGACTCCCCACCATGGATAGATCCCTCTATCACGAGCTCCCATGTGACTCCCACCATGGATAGATCCCTCTGTCACATGATCCCACGTGACTCCCTACCACAAGCCCCAAAGTAAGAAGGCCGATCAAGCAAACTGAACTGCTAAGACTCTGGGCAGAAATGAATGTTTTCTTCTCTTGAGTTGACTGTCTCATGTACTTTGTCACAGTAGTGGAAAGATGGCTGCCACACACATTGTCTTCATCATCTCTAAAGGGTCCCCTCAAAAGCCTCAATCACTGTTGCCTTCATTTGATGGCTACAGAGTGTAATTATTTTACATAGCTCACTTGCTTGCCTGTCTTCTGCTCCCCACTAGAATCATGGTGTGATGAGGACACACTCCCTGCTGCGGCAATCTGAATAGTCCACAGGGACTCCCCAAAACTCCATTTCAAGAGCCACATTAAAAGCTGAATGCCGTGGTGAAGAGTCACTTGACCTCACTGTGATTATGAACACATGTGCAAAGACAGACACAGCTTAAACAGGGGCAGGCCTGAGAGGCGTGAGCCCCCCAGAGGGGTGGTGGGGTGGGGGGTGGGGTGAGGGTAGGGTGGGGGCGGGGCGGGGGGCGGCCACCATCTCCTACAGAATGATCTGGGGGAACTGCACATGCCAGTTTGAGAATCCGCCTGGCTGCCCTCCACTGACCCTTGGAAGGTTGGGGTTTTAGCTGTGCTCCTGGTAAGCCTCCAGTCCAGTGATGTGTCACTGGAGCCTGGGACACGATTCCTCTACGGCTCAGTGAACACCATGACAGCAGAGAAGACAAGCGCGCTCTTCAAAAGTGCGCCATTGTTCCATATCCTCTGCCATTCAAGACAAAATGGAAAGCATTTGTGGACCCCAGGGTCTTCCACCAAAGGGGCACAGGATAAGGAGGGTGTGAGTCCTGTGTTTACAGAATCTTTACCATGTTTTTATTCCTTTTAAGACACATGCATTAGAATTAAAGCAGAAACCAATCTATTTGGGGAAAAACTGCCCCAGGTGTTTTTTGCTGCTGACCTGAGCAGGTTTATTGGGAGGGAACTGCCTCGGTCAGCCTCTGTGTGAAATCTCAAGGACAGACTTGGTGTCTGTCTTTATCTATCTATCTATCTATCTATCTATCTATCTATCTATCTATCTATCTATTGTTTTTTTGAGACAGGGTTTCTCTGTGTAGTTTTGGCGCTTGTCCCAGATCTTGCTATGTAGCCCAGGCTGGCCTCAAACTCACAGAGATCCACCTGGCTCTGCCTCCCGAGTGCTGGGATTAAAGGTGTGCGCCACCACCACCTGGCCTGACTTGATGTCTTTAAACAGAAACACCAAACGTTTCTAGGAATAGAAGCCAGTACACCTGTAATCCTGGCATGAGAGAGACTGAGCCAAGAGGACTGCAAATAGACCAACCTTACCTATACAGTTCTAGGCCAGCTTAGAATACATAATAAGACTATATCTTTAAAAATCCAAGCAAAAATTAGCACAAACAAAAACAGAAAAACCAAACCACAGTTCCTAAAGGAAAAGTAATTTCTTCTAGCAAAATGATTTGCGCACAGAACAATATGGCATTTCCCTGTTGGGTCCCCCGGGCTGCTGTGTTTTATCTGTGGGATTCTTAGCCTACGTTAGTGCGGTAGGAGAGGTGTTCTCTGCACTCCGGTGGCATGTGCTGGCGGGGGGACACTTACGGTTCCAGAATGGGGCAGTCTGCCAGTGGTTGTTGTCATGTGTGAAGCAGGTGAGGCCAGGCAGGCTGCACGCCTCCCCTTTCCGCTGGCGTTTCTTTTCCTTCCTTGCCTTCTTCCTCCGGCGATTTTCCTTGAAGAGCTGCAGCTTACTGTCCACCTCCTGAGCTGCAGCCTCCCTGGACCGAGACAAAGAACTGTTTTGATGACCAGAAAGGACATTATGAAAAGTAGGATTGTTGTTCTGAGCCTTGCACAAATGTGTACGTGGAAGACACACGGCCCCACAAGCTCAGGTGACCTCTGTTTCTCATCGACGGCTTCCAATATAGCCAGTGTCATGGAGGCAAACTCACTCAGTGATGGTTCTCCTAGAACTTTAGTAAGCCTGACAGTTACTGGTTCTTAAGCATGGATGGAAATAAACATTGGCATGAGTCCCAGTACATCAACCCTTGGACAATAATGTGACCTCCTGGAAGCTCAGTACCCATCAGGCAGCCACTGAGTCAATAAATGCTTAGTTGGATGGGACGGCTTACACTAGGTGGATTAAAAACCATTTGGCAAATCATACACGATAAATTTTTAAATAAATAATTAGCGTGTTTCTTCTTTAAAATATTTATTCTTTGAGAATTCCAAATTTCATCCACGTATACGAGATACGATCATATCCGCCCCCAGCTTGTGCTACACACACTCCCAGATCTCCCTTCACGCACCCTCTTCCCAACTTCCTCTCTCTCTCTCTCTCTCTCTCTCTCTCTCTCTCTCTCTCTCTCTC
>CABHPQ010000482.1:22261-40570 GCA_902168405.1 Peromyscus aztecus
CTCTCTCTCTCTCTCTCTCTCTCTCTCTCTCTCTCTCTCTCTCTCTCTCTCTCTCAATAGCCCAGTGAGCTGCCCATATGTGCAGGGGTGGGGGGCTGTCCACTGGAGCATGGGCAACCATGATCACACCCAGTGTGACCACATCAGTAGTCACACCCCTAAAGCAGAATGCTTCTCCCTCCTCCAGCAGCTATCAGCTGCTAATAGCTCCTCAGGGGTGGGCCTCATGAGCTCCACCCTCATCCATGCTGGCACTTTGGTTGACTTGATGGCATGCCTGTAATCACCACTGCTAGGAGTCCATGAGTGCCATAGCAATGCTGCATTCAAAAAACAGTATTTCACAATGCTCTTCCTCATCTCCAACTCATATATTCTTTTTACTTCCCTGAGCCTTGGCAAGTGTTTTTTTTTTTTCTCACATAGTTTAAATTTTGTCAACATTCAAATACAAAATCTCTTGCACATACGACTTCGGCTATTGTTTAAATGTCCACGTGCTTCCTTCCATTTTGAGAGGTCAGCACTGTTACAGGTGACTCTGCTGAACACCCTCATTGAGTCGAGGGTCTGCTCACTCTCCATCGATCCCCACAGAGGACCATGCATGGAGGAGAATCCCCTGTGGAACACAGGGATCCCTCCGGTCACTGTAGACAGTCCCTGACCGCTAGTAAACATGACTAACATGAAGTTACTCACTTGAAAGGGTGAAGGTGGTTTTTTAACTTCTCTTGCCTTTTTGCTCCTTTCTCTTTGTTGTAATAGCTGCAGGTTAGAAGATCAAAAAGTGAGTCATGTATATATGTATACATACATATGACATATCTTCATTTGATTAAATGGCTCATCACACACACACACACACACACACACACACACACACACACGGCAGGAAGTGAGTCTTCTGTCACTATTTCAGTTTAGGGGGACTTGCTTGTATCTTTTGCTTAAGTGGATGACGTATTTAATTGGACTTGAGTGAGCGAGAATAATACGCCTCATGGCGATGGATTCATGTACAGCATTGAGAGAGAAGCCAGCCTCAGGCTCATCACTCTGGGTCGTCTGTGTCAGGAGGTGACTGTGGGACGCATGCTCACCTCTGCTTACCACAGCTACACTCCTCTGGCTTCCTTTTCTTCAGGTGTCCCCTTACTTCTCTTAAGTTCTTGATTTTATCTTGAAGAACTTCAATCTGGAAAACACACGTTCACACAATTCCCTTCTAAGATCAGGATTTTTCTTTGTAGAATATCGCCCACCTTGTTTGCGGACTTTCAAAATTCTAACTATTCCAGAGAACAGACGGGACACATAGAACATAGAACACACAGTTATAGAACACATCTATAGCGCATCTACATTCCAATCAGTGTGCCACAGAAACATTAACAGACACTTCTCCATAACTGGATAACTTTCTCAAAAATATGCAGAACACTATTGGGTTCATCCCTGTTTTTCGCACGCTTGCTTTCAGTAGGACTATCACCATGTCACTGGAGGAAGATAAATACCTTGGTGGATTTCTCAGTTTTTAGGCAATTACAAAAAGGGGGATACGTACACATGGAATGTCCCATCCATCACGGCAGGGCTAGGCAGCTGAGCACACAGCCATGCGGGTCACTTTCTGCTTGCTTGCATGTTTGCGGTGCTGGGATGGAACTAAGGTCCTTGCTTACGACAACCAAGCTCCCTATCACCAAGCTCCCCCGCAGCCCTAACACTGACCTCTTTATCGATGTAGGCCTTATGGTCCTTCCACGCTCTGGCTGATTGGTACAGCTCTCTCTCGCAATGGATTGTGTCATTCGGAAGAATAAAGCATCTGGAAATCAAACAGGACCAAGAGGAACAGGCGTAGGGTCAGAAAGCACCAGAGGCAGCAAAGAGAGAGCTCAGCACCTCCAACTCTTCGTGTAGATACAGCACCAAGCTCAGAGCTGATTCCTACACACGAGTAAATGAGACTGTCCTAGCCAGCGGCTGGATGAGGGCCGGGGTCACTGCCTGTAACTAGATCATCCCCAAGAACAGCTTATCGAAGCTTTTCACATTCATCTTCCTTTGAAAAGACTCCACTCCCCAACTCAAGTTTTTAGTGTGTGTGTGTGTGTGTGTGTGTGTGTGTGTGTGTGTGTGTGTATAGATTTTCAGTCACAATGAAAAATGGCTTTTTGGAAGAAACATATCATTCCATTATTTTGCCTTTAAAGAAATACCTCAAACACTCTGATGTTTTCCTTTTCCCGTTTGGTTGTTCTGGGGCTCTAACCTGGGATCTCAGGCTGGACAATCACTTTACACTGGGCTGAACTAGACCTCCAGCTTCTCCATTCAGGGTCTTTTCTTTTTTTTCTTTTTTTCTTTTTGGTTTTTCAAGACAGGGTTTCTCCGTGTAGTTTTGGTTCCTGTCCTGGATCTCGCTCTGTAGACAAGGCTGGCCTTGAACTCACAGAGATTTGCCTGGCTCTGCTTCCTGAGTGCTGGGATTAAGGCATGTGCCCCCGCTGCCTGGTAAGGGGTCTTTTCTTTAAAGACAGTTTCATGTATCCCAGGCTGGACTTGAACTTCCAATCCTGCTGAAGCCCTGAGGGCTGGATCATAGGTAGGCTCCTCCACGTCTAGTTTATGTGGTGCTGTGGGATCGACTCCAGGTCCCAGGGCTTATTTTACTGTCCATTTATTTTTATTTGTAGAGGTGTGTTGTCTGCATGGATGTCTGTCTGTGGACCAGGGGCACGCAGTACCTGAGGAAGCCAGAAGCAGGTGTTGGGTCCCCTGACACTCGGGTTACAGACAGTTGTGAACCTCTGTGTGGGTGCTGGGAATTGAACCCAGGTCTTCCAGAAGGGTAGCCAGTGTCCTTAAACTCTAAGCCAACTCGACAGCCCCAAGTCCAGGGCTTCTGGCAAACTAGGCAAACATTTTGTCCACTGAACTATATCCCTAGTCCCAGCCACCCATTAAGTTTCAAAACAAAGTAACAACCCAGGGTAGGAATGGGAGGGTATGGGGTGTGACTCTAAAATCTAAATTCTGGGTGAACTCATCCCACTCCATGATACTCCATGGTGATGATACTGGCGATAAAATGAAGATTTAATAAATTTAGAAAGAGAATAGTTCTTTATCAAGAGAGTAGGTAAATTTGGGGAGGAATTTGAAGAACCATGTGAGTTTATTAAGCTGTGGAAATAGTGTTTGTTTCTTGTCAGCAGGACTTCCAACCCTTTCTGTCTGTTCTCATGAGGCAGGTCAGGATTTTCTGATTCTTACATACCCATTCCTAGCCTACAACTGTTTTCTAGAAGTTCTCCAGGACCCACCATCCTTCTTCAAGGTATATTTCAATTCTGAGGCCTGATTCTGTAATGCTCGAAGTCTGGGGGACCACAGACCATGGAAGAGTCCCCAGCAGTCCCCAGAACTGTTTCCATCTATTTCCAGACACTTCTGTAGGTAATGACTTGGGGATAGAAACTTCATCCATGCCTGCTAAGTTAAGATATGAAAGAATTGCCCTGGCTGGGTTCCCGGCCAATTAGCCATAATATGAACCCAAAGGACATGTCAAGGTCACTGCTGGCTCTAGCTCCTTGTGCCCCTGTGCCCTTTGCCGTGCAGGCAAGCCTTTGAGTACTGCGTCGCTGAGTGACAACCGCTTTTCGTAAAGCCCAAATGGTGACTGCATGGGGTGTAGGGTACTACTGACCTCCACCCTGGGAATTACAAAAGCAGACTCACTTGTGTGTCACACGGACAGTGGTGGGTAGCCCGACCGCATTATTACTGTCTGCCAGCATCTCATTCCTGAGGTCACCAAGAGCAGCCTGGTGGCCTCCCACCCCGTGGTGACCCTCATCGTGGCGCTTAGCAATGCTCCTCGATGGTAACACTTGCAATTCTTCTTCTTCCAGATTTATGTCGTATATTTCACCTTCAAATTCAACAGACAGGGACCGAGTCTGCCGGGTGTGCACAAACCTGGGCTTATACTCTGGAATGAGAGGAAAATCCATTAATACAGAGGAGCTGGTGCATGTGTGCGGAGAACGATAGCACCCGTCGCCTTGGGATCTTAGAGAGGGACCAGCAGTGCTGGCGGAATGACTCATGGCATCTTGGTGCCTAGGGGTAGCTCCTGAAATCACAAAGGCAAAAGCAGGCCCTTACTGACTGTGTCCCGTGACAGATGCCACAGCTCTCTGGCCTCAGGCCCTTCCTCTATCAAGGGGGTTAGCAGGCTGTGAGCTTTCCCATTTAGTTGTTTTCAACATGAATGGCTCTATACCATGGCAGTTAACATAGAACTATATAGTCCCTGCTTGTTATTTATAATGATTATCTTTTCCTTAGCTTTAGTTGCTCTTTATATACTGTATATCTATCTTGAATCCATGAACTTGAAATGTGGAATTGCCATAATGGTCCTTACATTAAAAAAAAAAAAAAAAAAAAAAAAGCAAACTGGACTGGAGAGATGGCTCAGTGGTTAAGAGCACTGGCTGTTCTTCCAGAGGACCTGAGTTCAATTCCCAGCAGCCACATGGTGGCTCACAACCATCTGTAATGAAATCTGGTGTCCTCTTCTGGTGTGCAGACATACATGCAGACGACATAACAAATAAATTAAAACAAACTTAGGAGCTATCAAACACGAATTGGTGCTGTCATCTACATTTTCAGATGAGGGAACTGAAGCCTTGAGTTTTGCATGCCTTTCCGTGGGTTCTAGAGCCGGGATGTGCTGTCTGAGCTTACAGCCTTACCACTGCCTTGGGCCTTTTCAAAAAGAAGAGCACTTTAAACATCTCATGTTTACACAAATAAAGGAGAACCCTCTAAAAATATTACATTTCTGAAGGCTTACATCCGCCATGTAACATTTTAAACACACAAGGCGCAGAGTAAGGCCATCGTGCACCATGACTATGGGATGTTGCCTAGTGCTCACTACTCCTCTGGTCTTTTCTGAGTAAGAAAGAAGCCCGGCAGAGATGCGGGAATTGGGATTGTGAGCCCCCCTCCAGGGGAGACTGCTCCCTACAGGACCCCTTAGTTTCCAGGTGTGGGAGTGGCCTCCATGGCAGAGGATGAGTTGCATTGCCATCATTTTAGGAAAAGGGGAAATCCACTGCTGTACTAGGACACATGAGAGTCACAGTGAAAAGTGGAAGGGGAGTGTTCCAGCTAAGTGGGACGTTTGTATCAGGGTGGGTGTATCCGCCATGATTTCCTTGTGTAGTTTATATGTGGTCAGTTTCCTTCCAGGAAGAAAGACAATCCCTTAGCTCAGTGGGTTTTTTGGAGGGCAGGGAGGGGGTGGGTTTCAAGACAGGGTTTCTCTGTGTAGCCCTCCCTGGCTGTCTTATAACTCGCTCTGTAGACCAAGCGGGCCTCAGACTCACAGAGATATACCTGCCTCTACCTCCTGAGTGCTGGGATTAAAGGCGTGCGCCACCACTACCCAGAAACTCAGTGGTTCTTAACTTTTCTGGTTGTGAACCACTTTACGAATTTGTGGGGAAAAGAAATTGTGGAAAGTGAATAGTAGTCAATTTTGTATACAAATCATGTGTTCATTATCCTAAAATCCATTCTGTTCAGGACAAAAATGTCCTATGATCTTCTTGAACGACTTGTGTATAATTTTTGGATACAGGTTTAAAGAGAACTTACTTGATTGCTAATACAGAAGTTACCACAGAGTTGAGCCACTTCTCACACTTGCCACTAGGTGGCACCAGACTCTCACTCTTCAGTGGATGGTTGCCCCATTTTTTTTGTTTGTTTTTTTCTGTAAGTCTATAACCTCACGTGTCAAAAGTTACCTGAGAGTTTTTATGAAGGAAATTGTCGGCAGTAAGTGTATGCCATGCTGAGTTCAACTAATTTGATCCTTCTAGTCAGCATGATACAACCGTTTGACAACATTTAAAGAGATACACAGTCTAAAACATGAAAAACTGGCCTTTAAAAATTGTTCATACCTTCCTTTTCAGGCTGAACACACATGGAACTGATACCTGAAGTTTAAAGCAACTTTGTCAGACAGACAAAGCAGGACATTACCATGAAGGTAAAGTAAAATGGACCTAAACCACCCACACCGGCTCCCGCGGAATAGCCACCGACGCTCCCATGTGTGCTGATGCTCTGTGCCCGAAAGTGGAGTTTCACTCCATGCTAAGGGAAAACATTTGCAACGTAAAATTTCTAACCCAGCCTTGCTATTCTACTTTAAACTGAAAAATGATTTTGCTTTTATTCTGACATCGAGGCACCATTACTATGTAAATCGAGTCTGGGTGGGGCGTGGGGTTGTCTCAACAGAGCATGCGCCTGCCCCAGGGTCCGGCTTACTTGGTGTTCCTTGGTTCCTCAGGAACTGCCTTTGACTCTTCCTCTGGCTTCGGCTGGATCGATAACCAGACTCCCTACAATGGCACTCTTTGTCTTTGTCGTGCACGCCGCGAGAGTAGAGGTCGCGTGTGCTCTGACGGACGGTGAGCAGGTCGCTGGGTCCTTTACACTTGTGGATGCGGAGCTTCCCGGATGTGTCCTCAATGCACTGCCACTTCTGCAAAAGCCAGCGGGAAGCGGTGGGTGACGCCGAGCCAGGTGGAATTTGTTAGGTCCTCTAGCACTAGTTAGTTTTTTTTTTTCCCTCGCTCACTGGCAATACCATTAAGGGACGAATGAAAAGGGACATGCTTTTAAGTGACCCTGCAGTAACTCCCTCTCAGCTCTATTTCTTTTGTGACAGGCACATACAGATGATAATGAAATCGCTGGAAATCAGAACTGCCTCCACGACACTAGCGCTGAACGCTGATAAATGAATCCTCAGCACCCAGACTAAACAGTCTTGAATGAAACATGTTAAAGCCCTTAGTGTCCCAAGACACAGAGCCAGCTGTCAGTGCCGTTTCCACCAGGACCCCTAACCGCCCCATTTGTTCTGGAAAAACAAACTTGCCTGCTTTGTTCTCTGCCTCTAGGTTTCTAAAGTGATCCTGAGCAGAGTGGCACATGAGGAAGACAGAGAGGCATTTAATTTGAGGCCATTACAGGCAGAGCCGACTGGGGGGCTCCCAAACCTTGGCAAACTAGTCAGGCTTTCTTTTGGTTTTCCTTATTCTTCTACAAGTCTTGCACACCTACAGCATGCGGTGCACCCCAGCGCGATGGAGTCCATCTTCCCAGGTCACACTGGGGCTCCTAGCTCCTGTTTTGTACAGAGCTGTGGGAGTGTCACAAGTTTACACTTCTGAAGCACCATTCTGGTTCTACTAATCTCTTCACTCTGAGAGGCCCCTCAGGAGCTCCTCTGCATGTGAAAGCCCCAATAATGTCTTTACTTTCCATTTTCTCTCGTACAACCCCTAAAGTACTCATTGGTTAGTAGGGAGAATATTGGCTTCATTTGAAGTTGATCCCAACAGTTCAACAGTGAGTACTGATAGACATCAGTAACATTAAATGTATGTTCCTCCCACATACAGGTACTGCCTGTGTGCTACTGTGTATATTTCAACATACAGGTTTCTAAGCTGTGGCCAGTGCCATATACTTGTGCTCTAAAGAACCATGCTGGCTGTGCCACACAGTGTCATATGTCTTGAAATAAGTTGTGTCTGAAAAGGATGCCCATTCCAGCACCATCTATGAGAATCTTGTATCGTTCACTCGCCTCTGGTAAGCCAATACCTTTGGGAGGTGTCTCAGAAGCAAAATCTCAAACGTAAAAAAGTAAAGCTTGGTCAAGGGACTTGACGGCCTTGTCAACAGATAAATGACGCGTGTCTAAAATGGTACACAAAGCTCCACAGTGAACAAGGGCTTCACAGTCACCCTTCATCTCCACCAAGGGAGTTACATGTCTTTGGTACATGTTTCGTTATTAGAGCTGCACTGAGGCTTCTACCCCAAGCCCCAAGTATCTAGAGCACATTCGATGGGTCCACGTTAACCCTCTACGCTCCTGGTGTTACCAGATGATTATTTCAAGCCATGTTAGGTTTGTCTACTTTCAGGGCTTGCCTGGAATGCCTTGAAGATTCACTGTCTTCACCCAGAACAGGAGGTTGCCTAAGAGAATGCAACTACCTACAAGTAAGCCAAAGGGAAACCACACAAACCACCACAACGAACGGACTAAGCTGCTAAAGAGTTAACTTCACCCATGTGAAGTGGGGGCTGGAGAGATGGCCCTGTGACTAAGAGCACATCCTGCTCTTCTAGAGGCCCAGGTTCAGTTCCCGGCATCCACATCAGGCAGCTCACTTCCACCAACAGCTCCAGCTCCAGGGAATCCAACACTCTCTGTGCACACAAACTCACATAGGCACCATACATACACAAACATAAACCAACAGGTCTTAAAAGAAAAATGAAGTCAGCTGATCCTGGTGTCTGATGCCCATAATGGTAGCACTCAAGAAGCGGAGGCAGGGGGATTGCAGGTCAGGGGCAGCCTGGACTGTAAGACTCTGTCTCAAACAAACAAACAAATGAAAATATGACGTTGATTTGTCTGGGTCCAAAGGAGCCATGTCACATGAGTGAGTCCGCACTTTGGCTGGACACTGCCACCTGCGACAGCTCCCCAGTGATTCTCATGTATCATTCTCGGACCTTTATGTAGCTGGAATCCTTGCCCGAGGGAGGCAGGAGGGAAATATTTAAGTCTCAATAGCTCAGGTGCTTGAGCTTTGAGAAGGATCTAAATATTTGGGTTGTGTTGTGTGCAAGGAAGGCGTGTCTAAAAAATGTGTGGCTGTAATTATCTCAAAAATGATTCCGGCAGGACAAAACCTGTGACCAGTGTGTCTGTGAATCAGAATTTGTGCTTGTTTGAAGGCAACCAGCTGGCCTCACTCCCTCTCCAGCGAGTGGATTAATGATTGAATTTCGGCTTCAGAGTCTGCCCCAAGTAAAGTGGAACCCACCACTTTCCAGGTAGGGTTCTATAGCACTCAGAGGATGACCACCGAACTTGAGAAAGTGTTGTAAGAGAGAGACCCAAAAGGAGTTCTGAGAGAGGCCCCAAAAATTTCTGTGTGAGACCCAGAAGAAGTTCTCAGAAGCTGATAGACATTTTCACTAAGAAATAACTGTACACCATATAGAATTCTTGTTGGTGATAAGTACTGCCGAAAGAAGTAACATTTCATAGTTTGAAAGATTGGGGTAGTGATTCAGTGTGTCTGTGTATGTCTGTTTCTGTCTTAAATTCGAATGGCATAAGATGCCGCAGCCACCCACCTGGCTAATCTCCACAGCCAGCATTTGTAATGCCTAAGGCGGTGACTCCTTTTACAGCCAAGCGTCAGCCTGAAAAGCGCTCCAGCACCAGCCACACACAAAAATGGGGCTGATGATTTCATTCTTAAAAATCGAGGTCTGTCTGTGGTTCCAATTCACACCATCTCTGGTACAAACAACAATCGCTTCCGAGACTTGGTCTCAGCCCCCGGGTTCAAATGATGCTCCTGCCTCAGTCTCTTGTAACTGCGGCGGCTGTCAGTATGCACCACCATGCCTGGCCAAAGAATTATCGCTGACCCCAGGACCATGGCGCAAACTTTCTGAATGTTCTCAGCCACGGCACATTAAAGGTTTTCTGCCTTTTCTTTTTCTTTGTGGTGTAGAGGAGCTGATGGGACGAGTAGAGTCTTGTAGAACACAAAGGTGTGTGTAGGATTTTCAGTGACCGCCTATTTGGAATCTAACCCATTTTGCCACCAGCCAAATTCCTCATGGATTTCCTGTGAAAGGGGGAATGGGAGTTCCTTCCAGAGCAGTGAGTTTAAGAATCTTGGTGTCTGGTACTGTCTCTGGAACAGACAATGCTTCACACAAGACCACACACACACACACACACACACACACACACACACACACACCACAACTATGTACAAGCATCTACACACACATTTGGATAAGGCCATATCCACTGACAATTATCTCAATTATCTTCTCCACCATGGACTTGCAGAAGTCACAGACCCCTCTGCATGGCGTAATTAGCTGGAGGCTTAGGCAATCTTCCCAAGGCAAGCATACCAGGAATTTCAATGAAACAAAATTACCACTTCAGTGCCTCTTACCAGGACAATTTTTATGACCGTGCAATAAAATCTTGGAACAGCTGCTACCAAAATGGCGGCTTCACTGGGCGAGTTTATAGGTGGAAACAGAGACAGGTAACTTCTAAAAGAATTATTCTGAAATTAAAACCGCAAGCTGTTCAGTGGTCGAAATAAGAGAAGGCATGTGCCTCTCAGCTCTTTGGTGAGGTTCAGCTTGAACTTGGCTGAGGCACCTGCTGATGGAAAGTGGAGTTGGCTGTGTCTGTTCAGCAAGCACCCTGCAGAAACATGGCCATCCCTGTCTATCTTTGACCTAATCCTGAGGCTCCTGAGTAAATCAGTTCATCAGTCTGTCCACCTGTCAGTCACGTGGCAGCCATTTACTCCCCCCGTAGGTCTCTCCCCTGCTTTCTGGAGTGATATCACTTCAATTCTCATTCTGCTTTCTGGTGGATAAGTTTGCGTCCATACTTTATTCTATGCTCTGCCTCAAAGGGTTCTAGATACAGTCAGCACGGTGCTGGATAAAAACAGGTGTTGAATCTCTTCAGTTGTTATCTCAGCCTTTCCCACTACACTGACTTGGAATTGGGGGACAAGACCGTGTGTCATGTCCCCAGATGGTCCCCCAAAGCTATCTCAGTGGAGTAGCGCTGAGTTTGGTAGTCACGTGTCCAGGTTGTTGGTTGTTTCCATCTGCCTGTGTGTAAATAGCACCCATGAAGAAGACAGGGCTGGTGATTTTCTTGTGCACAGGCACACCAATACCACGTGCAGCTAGACTCATGTAGAATCAAGTCAAATGAGAAAAATGTCCCATACCTTTTGAAAACATGTTCATCATTACCATCTTTACCTCCACCATCAACACTGCTGAATGCTTGTTTGAAGTTCAGAGCTGGTGACATGAATTAATTCCTGCAATCCTTACAGCTATCCAGTGGGCTGCCACTCACGTTCACCGAGCCAGTAAACGTTACTCATAGTCTATCCTGGACTTAGAGTAGTTGACGGGAAGTTCCGCCTTATTGGTTAGAGAAGTTGGGCGTTACATAGTATCTACTTCCCAGTTGTCTGCAGCCTTGATCAAGGCTGCCATGTGAGGGAGCTGGGTTGGGTCAGGAGTGTGAGCTGAAACAACCCACAGCTCCCTGTGGAAAGTGCTCTGCTCAGCTAATGCTGTAGTTATTACATCTTTTCATGCACACTGATGTGCTGTTCTTAACAGAACTGGAAGTTATGGGAACTTGGTATGTAGTAGCCATTTTTAATACAGGCAAATATTGGGTTGGGTGCCTGAAAACCTCAACTTTAATTGTCTTTTGCTCCTAACTCTAGGACTTTGAGCAAACAACAGAACCTCAGTTTTCTTCCAGACTCTGCATCTGGTAAAATAATACCTGGTTCTCCTAGCCCTAAAGATGTGTTATAAAAATTATTGAGTGCTTTGAGTTCTAAAGAGAAGATGTGGTATGTGAACCCAGGCCAGTGCTACGGAAATTGATTTTTAAAAGTGCTTATCTAGTCATAGGACAACTTATTTTCTGGGTATAAATTCTGGAATACAGCAAATATTATTTAATAGCTGTAACTATTTTTTCATTTTTAATTTATTTAGTGTGTGTGTGTGTGTGTGTGTGTGTGTGTGTGTGCGCGCGCGCATTGTACATACCAGACCTCATGTGGAGGTTAGCAGACCAGTTGCAGTAGTGTGTGTATGTGTGTGCGTGTGTACACATACCATAGAACTTGTGTGGAGGTCAGAGGCTAACTTGTTAATGCTCCCCTTCTGCCACATGGGTTTCCGAGACTGAACTCAGGTTGTCAGGCAGGGTAGCAAGTACTTTTACTCACTGAGTCATCTCACTGGCACATATATGTTTTTAAAAGACATGGCTTTACTATGCACCCCAGTGTGGTAGTTTGAATGTAATTAGCCCCATAAGCTCATAGGGAGTGGCACTGTTAGGAGGTGTGGCTTTGTTGGAGTAGGTGTTGGAGGAAATAGTCACTGTGGAGGCAGCTCATATGTGCTCAAGATACTGTCCCATGTCTAAGACCACTTCCTGTTGCCTGTGCAAGCTGTAGAACTCTCAGCTACCTCTCCAGCACCACGTTTGCCTGCATGCTGCCAAGACCCACCATGATGATAATGGACAGAAACTCTGAACTGAAAGTGAACCGTCCAATGAAATGTTTTCCTTTATAAGAGTTGCCGTGATCACGGTGTCTCTTCACAGCAATATGTACCCGAGAATAGTCTTCAATTTCTGGACTCAAGTGCATGATCCTCCTATCTAAGGCTCCCAAAGGCTGGTGCTATGTGGGGGTAGGCTATCAGACCAGAGGAGTCTATGGCTTTGATTCATACACACGTTTGGGTTTGAACTTAGACTTCCAGTTCTGTTTTGGTCCGTTGATTTTTCCTTCTGAGCCTCAGTCTCTCTGTATGTAAATTAGGCATGGAATGCCTACCACAATACTTGGCAACGTTATGACTCTGGCTGCTTCTTTCTGGATAACCCCTAGGCAAACATCAGGGTTCCTGCATTCTGGACAGAGTACACTCCTCAGGTTGCATACGGACGGACGCTGTGATTTACACCTCGGTGTATACTTGCTGATTAAGAAGCAAACAGAAAGTGAGCCCCGGTTTCTTTAGTCAAATGTCTACTGTTGTCCAGGGACCAGATAAAAGCTGAGTTTTATATACACAAGCTAATTCTCTAAAGTGTGTCTTTTCATGTGCCATAATATAGGTCAAATCATGTTCTCGGAAATGTAATCACTGCGCAGTAGTTTTGTGATGACCTGATTAACTTTTATGCCGGTGTCAGCATCCTAAACCCAGCTACCTGGAGGAGGCTGTGCGATGACATTTTCAAACTCCATGTTGGGAATAGAAGGACCATATTAATGTCTCTGTCCAAACCGCGACTCAGCTCAAGTCACTGTAAAACTTTCTCACAAACGGGAACTAGAGTTGTGCCAAGGAGATTTAGCTCCTGTTTTCTTGAGATGAGATGGGACAGATGGAAGAAGGAAAGAGGTAGGAAGGAAGGAGAAACAGAAAAGAGAAATTTCAGTGTGGACAACATCTGCATAAAGCAATGCTGATGTGGGGAAGGGTATGGTTCCGGCACTTCATGTCAAACAGTACAGTGGACAGACCAACAGCGGAAGGCATTTGTGAAGAGCTTGCTGTGGGCCAACGCATCAATCCCGGTATCTGATTACACATAAACCCACATGACCTTTACGGTAACCTCTATGGCCGGCACTGCTGTGTCCATACAAAAGATGAAGAAACTGAGACAGTATGGGTAAGTAACTTGTCCAAGGGCGTGTAGACAGCAGTGTAATCCCAAGGTTCCTGGAGCATGACTGTGAGAAGCATATTGGCAGGCTGGAGAGATGGCTCAGAGGTTAAGAGAACACTGGTTGTTCTTTTAGAGGTCCTGAGCTCAATTCCCAGTAACCACATGGTGGCTCACAACCATCTATAATGAGATCTGGTGCTCTTTTCTGGCATGCAGGCATACATGCGGGCAGAACACTGTATACATAATAAATAAATAAATAAATAAATAAATAAATAAATAAATAAATGGAGAAGACGAAGGAGGAGGAGGAGAAGGAGGAGGAGGAGGAGGAGGAGAAGAAGAAGAAGAAGAAGAAGAAGAAGAAGAAGAAGAAGAAGAAGGCGATGACGAAGCATATTGGCCTGGTTCAGGGTATGGAACTTCAGGTAGGCCTCAGGTGAGAGGGGAGCATTTGGGAAGGCAGAGGCAACAACTTCCATGCAGTTGAGAAAGAGGGGTGAGCAGGTTTGGAAGCCAGAGGACGCTGACAAGGGTAGGCTCTCAGGGTGTGATGGGATGTGACAGATAAAGTATAAGTTAACCATGGTGGGTGACTCAGGGAGACATCTACAACCTGCTGTGAATTTAACCAGGGTCCAGGGGCTTCCTGGAAAGAAGCTGTTCATGTCTGGCAAACTAACAGAGCCAGCCAAATGTTGTTGGGAAATGTCCTTTTATTCATGCTCAACAGGGGGCCACAGTGTGAGAGGGACAGGTAGTCAGAGGAGGAAGCATTTGGTGAGAACATTGACTTCAGAGCAGAGAAGTCAGGTACTCAGCGAACTCCACCCCAGTTCTGTGACAGTCCTGGCAGCTGTCTGGATGTGGGCCTCGGTGTGTTTTTAGTACATCCCTGACTTCATAAATACAGAACAGCGAGAAGGAAAATTGGACTGGGAAGATGCTGGGATCCAACAATTCAATAAAAGGACATGAGATCTACTCTATTAAAATGACACCAAGCTGCTTTTTCTCCCCATGTGAAATGTCAGAGACAAATACAAAAAGTATTTCAGGAGTGGATAACCAGAGAGTTTCTCCTTCACGTGGCTCCCATTTAAGGAATCCATGTCTCTACCATGAGGGCGAAGAAGAGAACTGTCCAAGAGTGCGCACCTGACATTTGGGCTCCTCCACTTTGCCTGCTCAGAAGACTCTTCCAGAAGTTTGAAAGAGAGCTAACAACTATCTCTTCCCCCAAAAGTTTGGATTGAATTTGTCTGGGTGGACTTGTGCATCGGCTTTAGATGTCAGAGCACAGTCAGGGCTGAGGGCTGTGGCCCTCAGTGGAGTTGTCAAGGGAAAGTCTACTGTCTCAGGCTGTTGTAGAGACAAGAGTTAACAGAGAGGAGCACAAGATTGGAAGTGAAGAGATGTAAGTTAGCTTAAGTTTTCTAGATGAAAATTTCCTTGGTCGGAAAATGCCATCATTCAACTAGGGTTTCTAAGACTCCTCCAGCTTTGGCAATGTCTGGTCCTAGGCTTGATGTTCTTACCACTGGTTAAATAAAAACCAACAGCACCAACGCTGGAGGGAGGGGATGATGGTGCACATTTGTACTGTGGACCCTTGGGATGCTGAGGTAGAAGAATGGAGAGTTCAAGGTTAGCCTGGGCTGCATATGGAGACTTTGTCTCAGAAAAAACAGAAACCAAACCAAAACAAAACACAAGCCCTAAACAGACAAGAGAAACAGAAATCCCCCAGATGGCTCCTGCTACCCACATACATCTGATCTGGCTGCTCTGTGAGCAGAAGGTGCATTGATAGTTTCCGAAAATCTCCCAGGTGAGAGCCACGTGCAGCAGGAACTCAGCATCACCTTTAGATTTTGCACAATAGCATGAGTGTGTTTGTGTGGTAGCACGATGCGTGCACACAAATGTGCTTGGGGCAGAATTCCTAGCTGAGAGGGTGGCGGGAATTCACACTTTGTCTTGGATTAATGCAGAAACATGGAAGCAATGCAAACACATATGTCCATGTTGTCATAATTAATCCCTGCTGGGGGCTCTGTGCGCACAGTCAAGGAGCCACGCCAAACGTCTGGGACTCCAGCCCGGTTTGACTCCCTGGAGGCTTCGTAGAAATACAAACAACAGGTAAGAGTGCCTGGAAGAACGGGGGGGGGGAGAAATTACTCCCAGTTGCTCCTCACGTGTTATGCATATGAGAGCACTTGTTCCTCACCATTCTGAGGTTGACTTTCTCTATTCTAGAGACAGAAAAGCTGAGGCCTGGGAGAATTTAAAAGACTTGTTCAGGACACACCTAGGAAGCAGCAGTTACTATACCCAGCCGAACCCTCCTCAGCTCCCTTCTGTTTTCTTTGAATTAAGCTGCTTCATGTACTCGTCATAACTACCTAGGTGACCGGGGAAGGATGGGGGTGGGGTGGGAGATACGCACGCTCTCTGGAGGCTGGGAATGATGAGAATAGAGCTGACATTGCTGGGTTTTCTTCAGCACCCCACAAATTGTCAGGCATGAGGATGAAGGCTGTTAACCTTGGCAAGAGGAGGGCATGGCCCAAATACGAAGCCAAGGATGGAGGGTGGATGCCGGGTTGGAGGAAAAGCTGGGTTGATAGCGCATGCACCTGGCATGTGTGAAGCCCTGGGCTCAGTAGTAGAAATAAATGAATGGATTCAAACTAGTCAGCTCTAGCCTGAGCTGTCTCCTGAGCTGTCACTCTGGTCCCCAAGCAACACGACCTTATTATTTGGATTCTTTTTCTTTTAAGTCAGTGGTACTGTCTGCAAAAAGATAATCTTCAATGTAGCTAGACAGAAAGGCAAATGGGCAGGAGATCGAGGACTCTACAGAACATGAAGTCAACACCAGAGCTGATCTCGGCTTCTAAAACTTTCTTGACACTCCCAGATTCTCCCCAGCAGGCATTGGAAGACTTGTCGACAGAAACTGCTAGATTCCATGGTACCTAATCAGTGGGCTGGGGTAGAGGATTTACATTTTGACAAGCCCCATGGTCAGATTGATCTAGCTGGTCCGGGGGCCATACTCAAGGAACCATGAGATCATAGTCACTATTCCCTAGTGCCACTGGGACACCAATGCTTGAGGCAGCCACTTCCATTCACATCCCTTCTCCTAAACCCATCTTCTGCCCAATTTAAAGAATTTCTATAGGAAAAAAAGTTCACCATCTAGGCATAGCCTAATTCTTTGTTCATCAATTCAGGTGCTTCTAAGAGAGGCAAGCTCTGACGTTCTCAAATACCCGTGTGAGGAAAAAAAAAAATCTAAGTTCAGACTGTTCCACACAGAAAGAAAGTAACAGAGGAGGTACATTCTAGAGAGACAGCCATAAAAGCATCTCATGGGAGCAAATTAAGTTTAGAAAACTATGAAAAAAACCAAATTAGGTTTTTAATATAGTTACCGTGCAGCATGCAAGTGTGAGGCTTTTGCCAAAATGACATGATTGCGTTTATGCTCCATTTGCCCTCTAGGACATAGACTGAAGTTTCAGCACAAGCATAATGAGAAATTTGCAGAATGGTCTGCTGAAAGGTGGGTAAGCGGCGTGCCTCATTCCCAAATCCATATCTTGCTTGCCACGGAGAGGGCTCAGATCCTAACAAGATTAGCAATTTGCAGACATTAAACATTAAACAGTGAGCATTTCCAACTCCTGAATAAAGTTCATTAGCCTGTTGAGGCTGGTTCCTACAAACTCTCTGGGAGCTTCAGAAGAACCCTGAGGTTGCCTTCATAATAATACTTAAAAGTATCCATGTGAGATATTAAAGACTTTGAGTTAAAATATGGTGGATAGGTCTAAGCTTTTCTATGAATCACTTGAAAACTAAGGCTGACTAGAATTATACACAAGTATGATTTTATGCCTTGAACCCCTCTTTCTCCCCAACTTTTATACTTCAAAGTAACTCTGCAAACCAGAAATTGAGAGGCAAGAGACTTGGGATCACGTTGTTGATCATGACGTATTTAGCATACTGGGGAACTTATAATAAGAGCACAATGGACCATTAGATAATAGCTAGGTGGCCCACTTCTCACGCCTAGTATCTTTAGACAACTACGTGGATATCTAAGGCTCAGAGACATGTGTAATAGAAAGAAATTCCCCATAGGATTTCCCAGCCCTTGGGAGGCAGAGGGAGGTGGATCTCTGTGAATCTGAAGCCAGCCTAGTCTACAGAGTGAGATCCCGGATCTATACAGCTAGGGCTGTTACACAGAGAAATCCAGTCTCGAAAAATCAAAACCAAACCAAAAACAAAAATAAAAAAACCCTCTTTCTTTAGTTAAGGTAACTTATCTCGGAGGGCAGCAAGTGCCCTTTGTTTATTTGTTTAGGTTTATTTTTGTTATTTTTAATTGTGTACATATACATGAGTCTGTGTGTGGGTATGTGCACCTGAGTACCGGTGCCTTACTTAGGAGGCTGGAGGCATCAGATCCCTTGGAACTGCCCGACGTGAGTGCTGGGAACTGAACTTGGATTTTCTGAGAGAACAGTTTGCACTCTTAATAGCCAAGTCATCTCTCCAAACCCTTGTCTGTGTTTTCTTAATTACACAATTCCTACTTAGATTCTAGATTTTTCATCCTACTAGCCATTTGTTTGTAAGATGGGGATTCCCATGGCTACAAACAAAAAAGACGTACAGGTTACAGTCAGCAGGCAGACACAAATCGTACACACTGAGCCTTGCATGTGACAGAAGTCTATCAGACGGGTCCGTTTTTCCCTCCTACCACCATGTATTTATTTGTTTGTTTGTTTGTTTATTTCTCTTCCTTCCTTCCTTCCTTCCTTCCTTCCTTCCTTCCTTCCTTCCTTCCTTCCTTCCTT
>CABHPQ010000483.1:0-16243 GCA_902168405.1 Peromyscus aztecus
GTCAGCAGTGTGGTCCCCAAGTCCAGTTCTCAGCTCAGAGCCCAAGGGACTCAGGCAGCCTAGGCATGCCTGTCCTGCATGGGTCCACTCAACACTGGTCCCTGGCACTGCTGGCTTGGCTGGCAGCCTGCATCGTGGGAACTTAGTTTGTGTCCTTGCCTTTCTCTTTTCCTTCATCTTCTTCCATAACTTGTGGATGGAAAAGTATGTTCAAGGCATCTATTGTCACCCAGCCCAACAAGCCCCCTTGTCACACCCCACAATTACCTCCCAGGTTACCTTGGCTCTCCGTGGGCTGGCTAGAGTACAGGCAAGGCTATAGCCTTGGGAAACGGCAGTCACCTGACACCTGTTAGAAATAAAAGTCTGATGTTCATTTTCAAAGGTGCCTTGAGCCAGCTTCAGCCCAGTCACAAATAAGTGGAAGACAGGATCCCCTGCTGGTGCCTGCTAGGGAAGCCGCCCACCACTTTAGCGCTCAGACTCTGCTGAAGCTGCCCGCCCTCCCAGCCCCAGCAACCTACCGGAGTGGAAAACTCCTAACAGCCAAGCTTGCCTGCAAGGTCCTACATCCAATGAGCTCTAACAAAAACAGGATATGATGCAGAGATGACCCACACCTGGCTTTTGTTAAGAAGAAGGCAAATGTAAGCTACAGAGGGAAAGATAGGACCTGGATGATGGGTAAGAGTATTCAAAAGAGGGTGGATGGGTCCTGCGCTCAGAGGTCAAAACTGTCCTCTGCACTCCATCAGGATGCCTCGATTCTAGGCTGATGCCTGACTTTGCAAGGTCAAAGAAGAAATTGCTTTCAATATTCTGAGTCTCCAGTGCTCTTATTATTGAGTACCACTGAGTTCAGACGTAACAGCTTGGGAGCTCATTGAACCCCCAACCCAGGAGGTTATGCCAACCCAGAATGTTCCTACAAGTAAATGTTTGTGCTCTCTCTCTCTCTCTCCCTCTCCCTCTCCCTCTCTCTCTTTCTCTTTCTGTGTGTGTGTGTGTGTGTGTGTGTGTGTGTGTGTGTGTGTGTGTTTTGCTGGAGATTAAGCCTAGGGCCTCACACATGCTAGATGAATGCTCTGCCACTGAGTTATGCTTTCAGCCTTCTTTTTATTTTTTGTTTTGAGGCTGGGTTTCACTAAGTTGCCCAGGCTAGCCTTGGGCTAACCTGCCTTAGCCTCCAGGAAGCTGAGATTACAGACACATACTTGTTTTCTTCTGTGCTGTAAATGGCACCTGGGGCCAGTCCCACTGAGTCACAGCCATCATCCTATATGTGTTTAGAAGAGGTAAGAGCTTTAGGGTCGTCCAGGGTTATCAGGGAAGCTGGGCCATCTTCCCAGCATCACCCTGTCACATTCTGGTCCTGTTCATTGGACTCTTTTCCCACTGGAGTCATTGAAGTCAGGGTCTGAGTAGCCAGGCTAGGCCTGGGGTGAGGCATGAGACGCCCTGGTGTGCAAAGCAGAAGTATCTTAGTTAGGGTTTCTATTGCTGTGAAGAGACACCATGACCACTACAACTCTTATAAGGAAAACATTTAACTGGGGTGACTTATAATTCAGAGGTTTAGTCCATTATCATCATGGTGGGAAGCATGGCGGCATGCAGGGAGATATGGTGCCAGAGAGGTAGCTGAGAGTTCTAGATCTGGATCGGCAGGCAGCAGGAAGAGAGAGTGCCACTTGGCCTGACTTGGGCTTCTGAAAACCCAAAGCCCACCCCCAGTGACACACTTCCTCCAACAAGGCCACACCTCCCAATAGTGCCACTCCCTATGAGCCTATGGAAGCCATTTTCATGCAAACCTCTAAAGGAAGTGACCCCTGAACACCAGCAGGCCATAAGAATAATAGTGTCAGTTAATATTCCAGAACTGTGGCTCGTAGGCTGTCCATCTGTGCATGCAGTCTGCATGTTTGTTAGGACACCCACCCACCCAGCTAGCAACACCCTTTTGCTGGGACAAGAGACTCACAAAGACAGGAACAACCTTGGGAACCAAAAGGGTCGGGCAGAGGGGAGAGGAAGAAGGGGAGAGAGGAATGTGAAAGACTTTGGAGGCCAAGCACCCCAAAGTCTGCAGGGGCCCAGAGACTGGAGACCCGAAAAGCTGCAGCCCAAGCCCATGAGCATCTCCAGCAGAATTCATGTTCTTCAGGAGGTCAGACTTTTCTTACTCTGACCTTCAGCCGTTGAGGAGGCCACCCACTTTGGCAGGCTATCCACTTGACTCAGCTGCTATTGATGTAAGTGCTAATCTTGTCTTAGAGAAACGCCTCTATAAAAACAGTAGTATCTGGGTACGACAGGTGGCCCAGCCAAGTCATCACAGGAAATTAACCGTTCTGAGTAACCTGTCTATTGTCATTGAATTCTTGATTGCTGTTTTTTCTCTCAGCTACATGAAGTACTTGTCTGTGTTTGGAGAGAAGAGACAGTGTGTTTTGTACATCTCTGCCCATCCTGGCATTTTCCAACATGGTATTTTTCAACAAACAGACACTAAATATTTGTTGTTCCATGGATAGTTGTTAATTTCACTATCTGTATTTTTAGCTTGTATTCCTCCTCCTTTGAGGAAACATCATCTACTTACTAAAATCCAAGTACACAACAGTTTATGTACAAATATCAGGAAAAGAAATTATCTTAAAGAATGATTTATCCAGGTCTGGGCATGTAGCTTGGTTGGTGGAGTGCTTGTGTGCACACAAAGCCCTGGGTTCCATTCCCAGCTCTGCAGAAACCAGGCCTGGTGATGTACACTCATAATCCCAGCACTTAAGAGGTGGAGGCCAGAGTATCAGAAGTTCAAGGTCATTCTAATCTGTACAGAGTTTGAGGCCAGCCTGGACTACATGAGCCCTTGGAGGGAAGAGGAAAGGACACTTCTCTCCTCCCACTCAGGCTTTCAAGGCAGCCTCTAACACATGAGGAATCCAAGTCCTGGGCAGTCTTTCTCTGCAGAGTGTAAAAACTGTTTCTTTTGTGTTGCTCTCCCTCTAAGACTTAATCCTGATCATAATAAAAATGATTTATCAGATTAAGACACTAATAAATCCTGTCTGAACAACTTGATATTATCGTGTTTAATTTCAAATTTAATTATTTTGGTATTTAATTACAAAGCAGTTAATTACTTTGTTGTAATTGTGTATCTTTTTAAAGTAGTAAAAGGCTGAAAATCCCTGATCCTGGCTGCCCCAGGCAGAGCCATTTCTCCCTTATCTCTGGGGAGAGTCCACCTTGCTCTATTGTGAAGGCAGTATGCTTCCATGTTCCTCCTTCCAGTTTCTCCGCGCTCCTGGTTCCCTGTCTCTTCTCCAGTCTCCAAAGCCCCATTCTGTTGCTAGGCCCTCCAACTCCTTTTTGTTAGAAAATGTGTCCTTAATTGTCACTCTGTTCCTGTCACCTCCTCAGAGGCAGGTGCTTGTGTGTGACACTTAGTTGGAAGTGGCAGCTATATGGATTTTGAGAGGCACCTTGTCCATATCATCCAACACCAGACAGAGCACGTGCCAGCAGTAAACAGCTAGGGCTCAGCTCTGTCCTACGGTGACTTGGTATGCTAATTTCACCACTTTAGAATGAGAGGTCCTAGGAAGGTGCCAGGGTAACTGATATTATTATTATGCTATGGACTGCCTGTGGACATGGGGACCTGGATGTGTGTCCACTGGCACAGACTAATTTCCATGTCACAGCTGGTGTCACCGGAGCAGGGTGACTCAGTCCCTTCTGCATGTGCAGAGCCAGGCAATCTAAGAAGATGCCTGAAGCCAACCGAGGGCTCAGGTGTGCTAGCGGGAGCCGTCTCACACCAGGGAAGTAGCCTGGAAGGGATCACATCCAGAAGTTTTCCTCAGAGAAAACAAAACCTAGATTACTGTCCTGAGAAAATGTCAGATGCTGAAGTTTTCAGAGCCAACCTAGATCTTTGTTGAGACCCATGTGGATCAGCCAGAATCAACCCCAGGAGCTGGAACTGACCTTTGAGAGACCCCTGTTTACTTTAGGTCACAGTCCATTCACCATCAAGGAGTTCTGTCCCCTGTCTTATCCTCTGTTTAAAAATAAGAATGGATGGGGGAACTGAAGCAAACAAAAATGAGTCGTTGAGAAAATTCATAGCTTTTCTTGAACCTGTAGGAGAGCTAAGGATAAAGGACAAATAAGGGACCCAAAATCTAAAGACAGATAAGGACCTCCAGGGACGTCAGGACATGAACACTCGACAGGGCAGATGTCACCAGATCCATGTTGACCAGTAGGAAGAGTTCACCTATAACTTAGTAGGACCACTGAGGGCTAGTGGAGGCAAAGTGAATTTTGTGTCACACGTTGGAATCCAGTCCTCTGAGGTGGTGGCATTTGGACATGAATTGATTAGATGTCTGGAGAGAAGCCTTCCGAAACGGCATTAGTGCCCCTCTCAGAGGAAAGCTACTGTGTTAGTCAGTCTAAACTTGCTATGACAAATACCTGTGAGAAACAATTTAAAGAAATAAAAATTGATTTTGATTCCCATTTCAACCCATAGCTGAGGCCTCATTGCAGGACTGAGGTGAGGCAATTGTCATGCCAGCAAAAACCAGTAATGTGTAAGGAGGAGCCTGCTCACCTCACAGCAGCCAGGAAGAGAAGGGGGGGAGGGATGAGGAAGGAGCAGGACAAGACACACCCCAGACTTCCTCTGGGTAGTTCCCCCTCCCAGTAACATACTCTTAATATGAATCCATCAAGGGATGGACCCATCCCTTGAGCCAGAGCCCTTTGGATCACATCACTTCTGGGGAACATGTGCTCTCGTGGGATCCTCTGGGTTCTCCTCAGCAGGTGAAGAAGGAAGACTGTGGAGCCAGAGGAGGGGGGGGTGTCTCTGGGGAGGAAAAGCAAGCTGTCCTTCCCCTAGGATGGAAGGTCAAGCTGTGGGACAAGGACCTGAGAGTTGCTGCTTTCAGAATACCACAGTTAGGGGAAGAGAGTGGGAAGTGGTCTCCACCCTTGAGGAAGACACTGAAACACACCGCAGGGCCCAAACTACCATAGGTCTCCTAGAACTGGGAGCAGCACGGACTCACCCAGGCCTCACTCTGGAGACAGGTGGACATGGTGCCTGCCTACAGCCTGCTGATGTTCTATCAGAACTGAGAAGGCTCTCCAGGCCCCATGCTAGACTAGTCATCAAGTAGGCAGCGACAGCATCCATCATGAGGAGAGGGGCAGTAGAGCTTGGTGACGCCTCCTCTCAGACCTCAGGAACAGTGGAAATATCTGAATCAAAGATGAAAAAGACACAGAAGAAACCCTCTGAAAACAAATGCCTTACAACTGATAGAGGGAGAGAGGGAGGGTGGAACAGCCGATGCCTGGGTGACATGGAGGGTCACACCGGTGCTCCACCAAGTCCTGTATGCTCCCATCCATATGACATTCTTGAAAAGACAGAACTTCAGGGACAGGAAACATCCTGGTTTCCAGAAGTGGGGGAAGGGTGAAGAGAGCAGAGACCCAGAGTGATGGGGCTGTTCTTCATCCTGACGGTGTGCAGAAGTGTGCACTAAACACGGGGAACTGAACACAGCACACAGGGAAATGAGCACGAGGCCAGCAGGGCGGTTTCTTGTACCCACTGTACCAGTCACTCTCCTCAGTACTGCGCTGAACACCCAGAGACCCAGCAGACACTGCCTGCCCTCCAGCCTCGTCTGCTTTTCTCTGGTCTCTTCTTCTTCTTCTTTTTTTTTTAAACACTTGTCTCAGATATTAGTTTTTTCTCTCATTGCTTTAACCAAATACTTGACAAGAAGTGACTTTAGTGGCACATTTGACTGGGGTGAGTAGGAACAGAGCATCTCCTCAAGGAGAAGGATGCAGGGCTGGAGAGATGGCTCAGCAGTTAAGAGCACAATCTGTGCAATTTTGAGGACCAGAGTTTATATTCTAGCTCTCAAGTAACAAGCAGGATGCATGTACACACCTGTAACCCCAGCTCCAAGGATGGTGGATACAGGAGGATCAGGGTGGGGGGGCTTGCTGTCTTCCGGCCTGATAGAGAAGACATGATCTCCAAGTTTAGGGAGAGACCCTGATTCAGATAAATAGATCAAGAGTGATAGTGGATACTTGACAGCCTGTTCTGGCTTCATGAACACATAGGGAGGGAGGGAGGGAGCGAGGGAGCGAGGGAGAGAGGGAGAGAGGGAGAGAGAGAGAGAGAAAACGCTTCTGGCCTTGATTCACTTGTGCCGTTTTTTATCAGCAGGTCACTACAATGAGCCAGCTCCCTAGAGAAACAAGGATGAGCAGGTGTGTACCAGGCTTTTTCTTTTGGGCCATCAACCAGCTCCCAAATCATGACACGGGAGATTTATTATTAGTTTTGATTGCTCAGCCTAACTTAGACTCGTTTCTGACTAGCTCTTCTAACTTAAATTAACCCGTTTTTATTTATCTACTTTTGCCTCTGGGCTTTTTACTTTTTCTTTCTTCTGTGTATCTTACTTTCACTGCCTGGCTTCTGCCCCAGGGGTGTCCTTGTTCTCACCTCCTCCTCCTTAGTCTAGATTTCTCTTCCTATTTATTCTCTCTGCCTGCCAGCCCCGCCTATCCTTTCTCCGTCTAGCTATTGGCCGTTCAGCTCTTTATTAGACCAATCAGGTGCCTTAGGCAGGCAAGGTGAAACAGCAACACATCTTTACATAATTAAACAAATGCAACATAAACAAATGTAACACACCTTTACACAATTAAAGTAATATTCCATAGCTTAAACAGATGTGACACACCTTTACATAGTTAGATGTTCCACAACACAGGTGTTTACATGGCCCTTCCTGAGGAGACAGGAACAAATGTCTATTCAGTCCATATATAGGGCCCCAACTACAGAATAATGAAGCAATTCCATTCAAGTCTGGCTTAGTGAACCAGTGAGTTTTGGGGTCACTTACAGGAGTGTGGGTGACTCAAGACAAAAGAACCACTGAAAAACTCACACCAGGGTGGGTGGTGACTCCCTGCAGCAGGAGCAGATAGCTCAGTCCATTAAAGGACCTCATGCTCCAGCAATGGTTACTGCTTATACGATCTTGGGGGGGGGGGTGGACTGGAGAACGTTTTGTGTTCCAGGACCTTCCAGAAAGTTGTGCATTTTCTTTACTATCAACTCCTAGAAGTTGTTCTCTGATAGCTGCATGCATGCTGTCAAACACACACACACACACACACACACACACACACACACACACACCACAGTTTTTTAAAAAAGAAGAAGAGCCAGGCAGTGGTGATGCATACCCTTAATCCAAACACTTGGGAGACAGAGTCTGTGAGCTTGAGGCCAGCCTGGTCTACAGAGTGAGTTCCAGTACAGCCAAGGCTACACAGAGAAACCCAGTCTCAAAAAAACCAAAAAAGGAGGAAGAAGAGGAGGAAGAGGAGAAAAGTATTGATAAAATAGCAAAGCAGGTGGCAAACAGGTCAGGGAAGAGGTAGAGGGAGCGCAGATGGCTGAGACGTGTGGGACTGCCTGGCATAGGGTGAGAGGGAGGCCACCACGCTCCTGCTGGCATTCTGCATTCAGGTGAGGTGTGGGCAAGGTAGGCCTCTGATGTTAATGTGGCAGAAGCCGGATGGTTGCAACCAAGAAGGAGCTGAATAGCACAGCCTGGCTGCCACTGCTGGGTTCTGTCCCCCTGCCTCTCTTTACAGGTTGCTGTATGGATGCCCTCGACCCTGAATGAGGGGCAGGGCCCTGTGGAGAGAGCACTCGGAACCCTAAAGCCTGAATCCTGGACTGGGCTAAGGTTTTTATCGGATTAGCCTGGGCTTGGCTGGAGTGGGCTGAGTGTAGTGCTACTGCCAAGCCGGAAAGAGAACTCATTAAAGAAAGCACATGCAATTACTATTAGTTTTTAAGTGCAGTTAGGCTCTCACAGGCCCCACTTTCATTTGGCCAGAAGCCCTGTCCTTGAATGTGAGCCCTAAGGAGAGGCAAGCAGACTCCCACAGTTGGATAAGTGATGCTCCTAGTCCTGAACCTGGGATAACAAGGCCTTGGGTGAACCACCAGGGCGCTGGACTGTGAGTGAGTGACAGAGCCTGTATACTAGAGAGACTCCTGGCTACAGGGATGCTGGTGATGAGCGAGATGTGCCATTTCTACTATGTACCTCACTATTTGTGAACACAGCTCCCAGGAACGTAGTTGACTGTGTGTGTGCGTGTGTGCATGTGTGCGTGTGTGCATGTGTGCGTGCGTGCATGTGTGTGTGCGTGTGTGTGTGTGTGTGTGTGTGTGTGTGTGTGTGTGTGTGTAAAGAAATTGTTAAGTGCTCAGACTCTTGAGTGGACAGACCTGGATGTGAAGCTCAGCTTCCCCTTTACAAGGCTCTGCCTGCCCTCTACAAATTGAGTATAATATATACCCATCTCACCAAATAATTGTGACTCCAGGCCTTAGCACCACACAGCACCTTCCCTTTGGTTGGCTATTTCCTGCTCCCCCCTCAACCCAGATGGGTACAGCCTCTGCCTGGGTCTGCAGTGAGAGGCTGCCTGCTGTGCTCCTGACCAAGCCCCACAAGGGGGAAGGCTGGGTAGCCCCAATTTGGTTCCCTGCCCCCATCCATGGATCAGTTTCACCTGGTGGTTCCAGCAAGCATTGTGTTCCAGGTACCTTTTTCTCGATCCTTCAGGCCTGGTGATCCAGCAGACACCCTGGAGGACTGCTCTCTGAGACTGCCATGTTCTACAGAACGTTTGCTTTGTCCCGGGGATCGAAAGCATCCCTCATCGTGTCAGAGAAGGCTTTTTCCTTCCTAAACCTGGACAATATGCTTCTGTTTAAACCCGTGTTTTCCTCAAACAAATTCACATTTTAAAAATCTAAGTAATTTGCTTTATAATAATTTTACACAGCAGATCACTTGGCATGCTGGTGTTAGCCTTTCCCAAAATGCATTAAAATAAACAAGAAACATTGGAAACAAGGTGTTGACCACATTCTACATAAGAGCCCTTGGCTTCTATAGCCCACATAGCTCCCTTCAGAGACTGAATCATTGTGTCCTTAAAACGAGGACCCTGTGTCAAACAGCAGTAATCTAGGCATGGAGCCATAAATAAGACCTACATTATTGTTGGTGATGGAGAACCAAGACAATCAAACTTTCTCTTTCTTGCAGAAGGGTGAGGACTTTTTTGAAAAAAGAATTGCTGCCATGGTCGCTGTACAAACATAATGTTTTCCCTTACATATATCCTCAAGGTGCTTGAAGTCTGTCTTCTGTATGCATTTGGCTCTGGAGAGACAGCTCAGCAGTTAAGGGTGCTCTTCCAGAGGACCTGAGTTCAATTCCCAACATCCATTTGGTGGCTCTCAACCATCTGTAACTCCAGTTCCAGGAGATCTAATGCTCTCTTCTGGCCTCTATGGGCACTGCATGCACATGATGCACATAGACACAACACTATACATAAGATAAAAATAAATGAATCATTAAATAAACAAATAAAAATAAACATCTATGTCATCAGTGGGTCATACCTTTGGGTGTGTCCATCAGGGTGTTTCCAGATCAGAGTGCAGATTAACTGCTCTGAATGTGGGCCGCACTGTCTCAGGAACTAGGGGCCCAGACTGAATAAAAAGGAGATGGCCAGGTGAGCAGCACCACTGTCCTTTCTGCGCTCCCTGATGTAAGAAGGTGAGTTCTAGCCACATGTTCTGCCACTGCCACCATGAATCTGGTTTCTGCTGTGCCTCCCTTTCCCTGGGTCCTCTCAGACCATGAGTGAAGGACATCTCTGCCAGGTACTTAGTCACAGCCTAGGAACAGCAACCGACCATCTGTGCCACTGGAGAATCTTTATCCATCCCAGCAGATTAAAGACACACTGTTTTTGTTTTGTTTTTCATATAAATAAAATCCTCATCCAAGAAATCCCTAGTTATATGTATGGTAGAAACGCAGACTCCGTATTAGACATGCCCACCATTGACTTCAATCACTAAGGCTACACACTGCAACTGGACAAAAGTAACAGGATGGAGACAGGAATGGAGAAATACTTTCCATTCACTCTGGGCCAGGTGTGGTATTTTAGGATTTAAATCTGAAGGGTTGAGGATATGCCTCAGTGGACAAGAGTGCCACCAGATGAAACAGAGTTCCAAGCTGGGAATGCGCTTCCTTCAGCCTTTTGGAACTCATTCTTTTAATTGTCTCTATTTTATTTACTGAAATGACTGATCTCACTTCCACCCTGGCCCTTTGGGTGTGGCCCACCTCCACAGAGAGCTCTGAGAATCTGCTCATTATTCTGAAATATTTAAATCCACAAAAATATGCTTTATGTGGCTCATCCCCCTTAAAATACCCTCTCTAGGATACTTGCTTAAAAGGATCTGTTTATTTATTTTTGTTTCACATGTAGAAGTGTTTCTCCTGCATGTGTTTCTGCACACCATGGGAATTCAATGCCTGTGTGTATTTCTGTGTACCATGGGCATGCAATGCCTGCGTGTATTTCTGCATACCACAGGCATTCAATGACTGCATGTGTTTCTGTACACCACAGGCATGCAATGCCTGAAGAGTCTAGAAGAGGTGTTGGATGCTCTAGAACTGCAGTTACAGATAGTTGTGACCTGCCATGTAGATGTGGGGAACTGAATCCAGGTCCTCTGCAGCAGCAATGGAAAGGAAAAATTCCTAAGAAAACTCAGCATGGGAATTGTGCCCAGCCTAGGCTACTCACAGGGCATCTTAGTTTAAGAATGATGTAATGATGAAAGCATTTTGATCCAATGAGCCCTTTTTAACTCTTGATGCCCTGGGTTCTCCTTCCCCAAACAGATCTAGACTCCCTAGAAACAAGAATTAAGCACCTGTAGTTCATATCACTCTTTGGGTGAGTCTGATGAGCATCCAAGCTTAGAAGCAATGTGGACCAGCATTTTACAATCTATAATGTGACAAAGCTTTGGCTTCCTCAGGGGCTGAGCATTAACACCTTGCTCCCCCATGACCTCATCTTGGCTTCTTTTAGAATTTAACCCCTAACATAGTGGTGTTATGAGGTGGAACCTTACTCTCACCCTCCCCCACTTCTGCCTTGTGTGGGTGGTCACAGTAAGGACACTGTGTATAGGAGACAACCTCTCATCAGGCACAAAATCCACCAGTCCCTTGTTCTTGGACTTCCCAACCTCCAGAGCTTTGAACAATACCTTTCTGTTGTTTGTAAATTACCCAGTGCAAGGCGCTTCGTTACACTATCTAACAGACTAAGACATCAGATGACCCTGTAGCAGCAGAAAAGTCTTGCCTGGGAGGTGGCGACCACAGCTGGCTCAAAGATGTGAATTCTAAGTTCACAGTTAACTCTTTTTATATATAATTGCTATCAAAATTCATGTATTACAAAAAGGATATAAATTTTATAACAGGGTTCTAAAAAAAAAGGAGGCGAATATTCATTCGCCAAGACGTGGCTGCTTTTATAAAAACAAAAAAAGTAGATGCTGCTGCAGATTTGATAGGGGTGGAGGTATCGGTGGTGTCCACCTCATGGTAGGTGTGTAACCCAATCATCCAAGTACCCCAGACATCATCAATACACAGGGGCCATATGCACTATGGCTCTCAACTCCTCCTGCTTAGTGCCTTTCAGCAGCCACACAAACCCCTCTCCTCTAAGTGACAGCCACCTTGACATTCCAGACTAACCACTTCCTAGTCCCAAGGATGGCCTTCTAAAGGACTTCAGACAAATTCAATATCCACACTTCATGAGGGCGAAGAGGCCTGGGTTTGCAGAGCTAACTGTGCTTATGCATTTCTACATGATTAAGAGTCCTCGTGGAGCAGGTATTACCAGGGTTGTCAGGGCCAGAGCCTGGTCCTCAGCAGGCAGCTCTAACAAGCTGGACTCTGCCCTCATCCTCAGTAGGCCAATTAAAGAAGCAAGGAATGGTGAGAGGCAGAAAAAGGAGATGTATTCAAAGTGGCCATATTGGGAAGATGGACAGAAGGGCCATCTGACTCCTCTATAATCCATTCTACCTTAGGGGTCCTGACATGGTATTCAAGTTTAAATAAAAGACAAAGGGTTTAGGAGATGAGCAGTCCAGGTCAGGGTCTGGTCCCACCCATCACCATTGCCTGGTGCAAAGGTGTCTAAAAAGTTGTCAGAACTGTATGAAAACTCCTTCTGGGAGTCAAGAATCCCCTCTGACTGGCACCAGACTTCAGCCTTTCCCTTCCCCCAGCATGAAACTCTAGAGAACATTCCAATTCCTTGGGAGTCCATTATTTCACTAGCTGATCGCCAAGGGAGCAGCACAATTGGTTCTCTCTACACTGTCTTTGTTCCTGCCAGGATGGTCACACAGGAAATTTGGGGATTGTAAAATGACCTTTGTTCACTTACATGACCCTTACCTCTGGTCCCCACCTGACCTCTCATCTCCCCCTGACTTTTCTCTGCCAGCTCACCAGGTGTCACACATCAGAGACAAAGATGAAATCAAGAAGAAATCTGCATTGTCCTTATTTCAAAAATTGGGTTTAATAATTCATCTAAAAGAGAATTTTTAGCAACAAGCCTTGAATATAAAAAGGGAACAGGCCTTCGCTAAACGGCGTCTGTTCCTCTAGTTGCAATGCTGAGCAGAGAGAGAAAAAACGCCAGTCAGGTCCAAGTGTGTCTCTCATATTTGCTAAGGACACCACAGTCCTCAGCCTGTTAGGCAAAAGTGATTTTTAAAGCAACCTTTGCCAGGAAAGGAATTTAAGCCACACCCTGTAAGTCTCCTTTGTTGTTGCAGAAATCCACCTACAGGTCATTTCAACAAACTAGCGTGCAGAAACATCTACAGATTGTAAGTCTGTTTGTTTCCCGGTTTTAAAATGCCACCTGCCCAGACCCCCACCATCGCCTGGAATACCAAACCACTGCTGCTTTGTGAGGCAGACGGCAGCAGGTGAGGGGTCTGTGGGTCTCCACACGCACACACAAAGCTGTTTAGAATGTCACAGAAATCAGTCATTCACCCAGACGAGCTGCTGAAGCATGACAGGCTGGCTTTAAATACCTGTCACTCGAACTTGCTGATACTCGGGGAGGAGGGGCAGCCAGTAGAATAAGAAGGGAAGGAAATTAACAGAACCTCTAATTGCCCAGGTTGCCTGTCATGCACACTGCGGCAGTCGGCAGTCGGTCTGCAGTAGACCTGCAGCAGGAGGCGCCTGCAACCCTTTCAGACCCAAGGATGGGAAAGCTGCCAGAGAGTGTGGAACACCACCTCTTTCATTTGATAGACAGCGTCTGCCTCCTGCCTGAGGAGAATTTGCTTGGAGATTAGCGTCTGCACTTCCCTTTCCCTCCTGTTTTGCTGTGGCTTTTGCAGAGTCTCATTGAATCCGGGAGCATCGTGAATAAACTGAATTTCCTAAACGCTTCAAATATCTGCGGATCATGTGAAGTCTCTTGAAATCTGGCAGGTTGCTACTCAGGCAAATTTTTCCCTCTCGAAGATGTAACCTATTTATCATTAAAGAGTCTCTAGAGCACAGATATCCAGAACTAGGAGAGAAAATAAGCACATATACTCTATCTAGAAGTGTGTAGTAATTTGACCCTTGACTTTCTGGGCAGGGGATGTAGTTCGGTTGGTAGAGTGCTTGCCTAACATTCATGAAGCCCTGGGTTCAATGCCCAGCACCACCTAAAACCAGGCATGGTGGTACCTGCTGTAGCTCCAGCATTCAGGAGGAGGAGACAGGAAGATCGGAAGTTCAGGGTCATCCCTGCCTACTGTTATAGCCTGCTTTCTACTGCTGTGGTAAGCAGCTTGGGAGGAAAGGGTTTGTTTCATCTTACAGTCCATTGTGAAGGGAAGTCAGGGCAGGACCTGAAGCAGAGGCCTTGGAGGAGCACTGCTCACCAGCATGCTTCCCATGGCTTGTTCACCCTGGTTTGTTATAACACCACCTGTGTAGGGTGACACCACCCGCAGTGGGCTGGGCCCAACCCACATCAATCATCAGTCAAGAAAATGCCTCACAGACAACGGAACTGAGAGAGGCAGTTTTTTCTTTTCTTTTCTTTTTTTTTTTTTTTGGTTTTTCGAGACAGGGTTTCTCTGTGTAGCTTTGCGCCTTTCCTGGAGCTCACTCTGTAGCCCAGGCTGACCTCAAACTCACAGAGATCCGCCTGCCTCTGCCTCCCTAGTGCTGGGATTAAAGGCGTGCACCACCACTGCCCAGCTAGGCTGAGCCAGGCGGATCTCTATGAGTTGGAGGCCAGCCTGGCCTACAGAGTGAGATCCAGGAAGGAAATCAAAACTACAGTTTCTTAATGGAAGTTCCCTCTTCCAAACTGACTCTAGTTGTGTCAAGATGACAAAAGCAAACAACAAAAACAAGACAGCTGCATAGTGAGTTGAGGCTAGCCTGGGCTACATGAGACCCTGTCTCAAAAGAAAAAAAAAGTGCCAGTCTTTGCCCTGGCAAAACAATTGCTGCCTGTTTGTCTTTAGGGAAGAATCGGGGTGTACCAAAGATTACTGCACTCTGGGTTCAGCATTTACAAAAACCAAAGTTGAGAAGCAATTGAAATGTGCAGATCTGAGGCTAGTGATTAATTAAATCTCAGGAAATTCTTGCAATAGAATACCGTTAAAACAGCTGTAGATGTTAGGTGACGCGTGGAACTACTCATATTTTGATAAAAGACTGTAGGACAATGCATTTGGGATAGTTTTTAGTTCTTTTTAATAAATTTGAATTTATTAGATACATACACTCAGGAACGCAACTGGGAACATTTTCTGAACCATTTTTGGAGGAAACAGATTAGGTGGCCTCTGTGCATCTAATGTAACACACCACTCAGCATGAGGAAAACCATGAAGAAATCTGCAGCAGAGTCTGATGAGGCATCACGGCCTTTGTGTTCTCACTTTGAAAAGACGGTTCCAATCAGCTCAGTTTGACAAAGTGCCACTGGACAGTCCGCTTCACCAGGCCAGAGCTAATTACCTAGATGTGTTCTGTGCCTCTGGGTTTAGATGACTGGAATGGCTATGCCGCAATGGGGGAGGGGGGCACAGCGCTGATCGCTCAACTGTGGCCTTTCGAACAAGAGCCCCCAGGCTTTGCTTTGAAGCAACAGGGAGTCATGGGGTTGGGGTATACACTCTGGAGCCGAACTGTCTGGGTTCAAAGTCTCCTGATAGCTGGGCCACTTAACCTCTCTGAGCCTTGCTTCCTCTTGCGGAAATGGAAGATAATAGCACCAACTGGTGGTTGTTGGGGTCACCTGAGTGACTGTGTGCAGAGTTTAGACGGTGCCTTGGTCTAGCGGTGCCGGGAGGCCTGCTAGCTCAGCCAGAAGCTGCCAGTCTCTCCTGGGGTTTGGCAAAGGCATCTGAAGCATTTTGGCTAGGGGAGGCGGCAGGGTCCTCAGAACCAGGTGAAATGCAAATGTGTTCGGTCCTGGATGTGTGGTAGGGACCCCTATGCAGGAAGAAACAGTGAATGCACAACCCCACATCCACATGTGGGTACCCCTGCCACTCTGGCACCCACCTGGCTTCTAGGCCCACCTCCTGTCCCTCAGACTGGGTTTTTAAATGTTTTCTGCTAACACCCAACAACTGTAGGTAACAGAATGGAAAAGGGAAGTGAATGAACTGCAGAGTAAGACAGGGTCTTCCCCAGGATGAGGCCACCAACCATCTGGTTCCCAGTGCACCTGCAGGTCACTATCCCACCTGGGAACTTCAGTGGTCTCTAATATTGAAAGGGAGGGAGGGCGTGAGAAAGCCAATGGGGAGTGAACAAAAATAATATCCTTGGATTATCCTCAGCCTCACACTGGTCACTCTTTGTCTCAATCCCTGGCTGTGCTGGGAAAGTGGTTCAGAGACCCTGCTAGACCACCCTCCAGAGCTACTGCACTCACTATACTCAGGGCTTCTCCCCAGCCAGGTGGCAGCCACACCATCATGTACCAAGCAAGCCCTTACCACACTGCCAGCACTGAGCCAAGCAAACAATTTCTACCTATTTTTTCCATTATTTTTGTTATTTCTAATTGCGTGTGTGTCTATCTCTGTCTCTCTGTTCCTCTCCCTGCCCTTCCTCCGCGCGCGCGCGCGCGCGCGCACACGCGCATGTGTGTGTGTGTGTGTGTGTGTGTGTGTGTGTGTGTGTGTGTGTGT